>JAPZDV010000010.1:6313442-6335439 GCA_029814665.1 Acanthurus lineatus | reverse complement strand
GACAGACAGACAGATAGATAGATAGATAGATAGATAGATAGATAGATAGATAGATAGATAGATAGATAGATAGATAATTGTAGTAATTAAAATGCCACTATGATGATTGTTTTACACTACAACCACAGTAATAATGTCTCACCCATGAGGTGTTATGTCTGCCAGGTGCTGCGCAGTCCCTAGTCTGTGGATACACTTCACTATTTACCAATATTTAAATAGCTCGGGATGAAGTGAGTACTGAATCAGGAATGTGCTTGTGGCAGATCTCCACCCCTGATAATATAGGGTGTTTTTTCCCCAAGTGGTTTTGCCCACTTGTTTTTCTCTCCGTATTTTTTCTCCTGTTGCAATGTTCTGTCACTCTTCCAGTAAATGTGCATATGTGTGTGTATGTGTGTGTGAGTGTGAGTGCGCTTTAGGAGGCTTGTTTTTATTCCTGTTGCTGTCTGTGTTTGTCGTTATACCGTCTTTACAAGCCATGAGCAGTGAATTGGAATGTAAAGTCACACATTTCCAAAGAACACAATAAGTTATGTTGGTAAAACTTCCTGTGTGCAATCTTTTGAGCTATGTATTATCCATTTATCTGACTTATTCACATAAAAAATGGTTAGCTTCTGTGGCCTGTTGTGGTAGATGCCTACAGTGTGTACTTCTGCATTCGGCCACTTCTGTGTTTTCTTGGTTTGATTTATGATGAAACTGATTTCATAAATTCAAAATAAGTCAAAAATATATCTTTTTGGGGAGCTGATTCTTACAATAACAATAGGATAAATAAGATTTAAAGATTGTTTTTGAACTTTGTAAGTAACACTGAGTGTAAGATGAGGAATTTTGCAGATTATCCAGGAATAAGAGATATAATTCTTAGAGATAATTATTAAGAGCAGCAAAGATAAAGCAATTTTGACAGGCTGTCATGATGTAAAAAGCACAGTCTTAAATATCAAAGCACTGGAGGGACTTCAGAGGCAGATTAAACATGCAAACTCGACAGGCGGTGTGTGTTTCTGTCTTACTACAGTTAAGTAGACTCCATTCATTTAATACAGTGCCACAGCATACAGTAGTCAAAATGATACCCTACTCTTTTGTCTGTCCCAATATGCAATTTACACAGCTTGGTGATTTGGTCAGAGGGAGACCACACGATGAAGGGTGATAGACCACAGACCAAATGGCAAAAGGACAGGAAATATGCGATGAAATGTGCAGTGAAGTGGGTGAGATCACCCACACGCAGCAAACCAAAAATCAAGAGACTCGCAGCCTCAGAATTAGAGATAATAATTTCTGTGACCTACAACATTTTAGGCCACCACCACTAAAAAACTTAATAGAAGTCCTTTTTTTTGAGCAATCTTGAGTGTATTCATTTAAGCTGAGTGCAAAGAGACCACATAAAAGGAGGACACAAACAGAAGCCAATTAAAGAATGATGGAAAAAAACAACAAGAAAATAAATGTCACGAAACAGCTGTGGTCACTACTTGTGTGACAGCTAGCAGGCTTATATAAAAGGGGGAGTAGAAGAAACGCTTTACATATCTTGACAAGTACAAGGGGATGTGGAGCAGCCACTACCACACATTCCTATTTAGTTGGCTCTTTGTTTTTATTTTTGCCTTTCTGTCACTTGAAAAGACACGTGTGTCTTTGCATGAAAGCGTAGTTGGTTGTGATTGAGGTTTTTTCTTTTACAGGATTTAGTGATTCACAGTGCTGATACAGAGGACCAGGGAGCACCTGCACTCACTCAGGTCCACTGGCCAGAATATTGTAAAACACTTGTCAGGAACTACCCCCCCTTGTAAAAATGAGAATGTGTCTCTGTGTGTTTTTATAGCAGTGTAGCTCAGTCAAGCTCAGTCTATTACTTGGTTGGCCTGTTCACCTTTTTGGTCCTGACTGAGCTATCTTCACAGTGATATTATGTATTTACATTAAATTTGGTGCAGATATGATGATCCCCAGAAAATGAATCACATTGACTTTGATGACCCCTGATTTTTACTTTAGTCCTAACAACAGGTTAGTATATTTATTTTTAGGGACATGTCTTTGCAAGCACTTGTTAGAATACCATTTGATCATGTACAAATCATACATTCATGGTCTTCAGGGGATGAATCCAAATAAATTCTGGTTAGTAATCCCCTAACTTTCCTCTGTACACATTTTACGTGTTCCATCAAGGATGAATTGTTTGTGCCACTATGATAGGCGCTGTCAGCTGCAGTCTCAAGTAATGAATAGGATGTGAGATGATTGCTTATTTGATTAAGTATCAGATCAGTATATTCTGGAAGGCAGTGTACTTACTGCCTGTATGTTATAATCACCATCATTTAATATTAAGACAATGAGGAGCAGAAGAATACCCCCAGTTAATGAGAGGTTCATTTTTTAATTCCTTTATTTCTAATAAAAAGTGAGTTGACTGCTGAGTCATTTAGCATGGCTGTATCCTCTGACTTATTTGCGTGTTTACTGAGTTGCTTTCCGTGTGTCCCAGCGTGTCATTGCCATACTCAGACAAGCATGCATGCTAAGTGTCATTCAAACTCACTCCAATTTCTAGCCTTACTCATGCCGAACAAATGGTCAGATGAGGGTTTGGTTGAAGTGTGCAAAACCCAGCTGCTGTCAGGTTTCAAATGCTAAATGCTGTGCGTAGTAGAAACACACTCCTAATTCAATCTCTCAGGATCTTACTCTGTCAGAACCCATAAACAGTGGCTTCACAATTACCAACAATTACAGAGAAAACCCATATACAGTGTTACCAAATGATTTTTTGTGTTTTAAGAGTCCTACGTGAATCTGTGCAAAGAGCTGTTTGTTTTTTCATTGGGTCCACAATCTTCTAATCCTGGAGTACTTCAAAGTATTTACAAGAACAAGCCATAACAGGATCAGCCTTTGAACAAGGCAGGAGATCAAAGTGAGGGGCTGCTGCCGACATAAATATGGAAATAATATGACTCAGTGGGAACATTGGGTGTATCACAGAGAAGATTGGCATACAAGAGAGAAAAAACTGGGTAGACACATGATAGATGAGACGTGGTTTCAAGGTGACACTCATTTTATACTTCTGAGTTTTGTGTAACTCAATTATTGGAGCTCAGGAGGTCTTTTCATTATTCCCCATGAGCAATTTGTCCCACAGTTTGCTGATTTTTCCTTGACCAAACTGCTGGTTTAAACCCTTAAAACAAGTACTGTGGGGGGTTTAAACCAGCGGGCTTTCTCTGTTGGCTGAATTATGGCTTTTCATATAAAAAACTAAAAATAACATACAACAAGGCCAAGTGGCAGGAACTTGGCTGATTCATTTGCATGCAGGTAGTCAGAAAATTGTTAACAAACCATGATGAACTGGCAAACAGCAATCTGTCTCTCCATCTTAAGGAAAATAGGAGCTCAAAGCCCACAGAATTCTGTTGACGAAACACTGTGCATTACCCATGTTAATTTTCATAACCTTTAAAAACAGAAAGGACATTTTGACTTCCAAAACAAATTCTGAAGACTTGCTAACATAAACAAGACACTGTGTTAGTTTCACTGGGGTTAGGTTGTCCAAATACATTCAAAGTGCAATGATGCATTTAGGTATATTGTGCAGCAATGCTTGCCAGTTTAAGGTGAAGTTGTTCAGCTTATGCTGAGAGGTATTAGAGCCCCCATTACTTTAGTAGTCTGTACATTTAAAGGGATTGTACACCATTTTAGAAAGTGCTCTGATGAATTTTCTTGACAAGAAGTTTTTGAGCCCTGCCAATGTAAAAGCAGACAGGTGTTAAACAAGATGATATACTTGAATCTCCCCTGGCTGCTTGCCAAAGTCATGTGAACAACAAGAAATACTTAGAGCAAAAACTGAAAACTTTTTTTTTCTTTACTTTTTGTGTATGACTTAGATAAAATAGATAGAGGTTCTAAATTAGTGAGCTTTAGAGGTTCTGGTACCCCAATTTTCAACCTTGGGCATAGTCGTTTGTTGTGCCCTGCTCCCATTTCTATCTTATGCTGCGCTAATCAACTCTGTGCTTCAGGTCCCCTCCCAATCTTGGAATCTTATAAGCTATCATTAAAAGATGAGAGCAATTTGAGGGCAATAGCCAGTGTTTTTGGGTTACTGCAGTATCCATTGGATATATAGGCCAACCAGTCCTCTTATGTTTGCTGGTCATTGTTAACAGTAAAAATTAGCAACTTAACTTTTAAAATTCAAAAAACTTGTCATTTCAGCCAGTCTGTGTAAACAGCTGGCCTATGTGCATATGAGTGTAGAGAAGGAAATCAAGCTAAAAAAGGGCTTCTCCATTCACATGCGATAATCTGTTTACATAGGTTACTTCATACCGTAGCCAATATTCTGACACAATCAAAAGTTGCAATGAGCATGTTTTTGCAGAGATGAAGAAACGTCAACCCAAGTGATGTAAATTAAGGGCCAGAATCACAAAGAATGGATTGTGCCAGCACCATGATTTGCACAGAATAAGCACCCCCAATCTGCCCCCTACCTACTCACAAAAAAATTGCACGCAAAGTTTGGCAGCTCAGCGCAATTTGCCCTCCTTTTGCGTTTAAGGAATAAGCCGATATTTTCTTAGTTATTTCAAGCTTTTATCTTTAATTCAGAACACAGATTGGTTCATAATGAAAATAATGCAGAAGGTGTCGGTTTAGTTTGTTGCCCACAGTTGGCTGTGTGTTGTAGCTGGCCCAAGCATCTCACAGCAGCTTACACTATACATGTTTCAAAAATTAGAAATACGCCGTACACTTTAACACACAGTTCTGCCAGGATTTAGGCCAGGATTTGGTGGTAATTTATGTTTTGTTTTGTGCTTTACATCCACACAGGTCAGCTGTTTTCACAGGTCCAAGGTTTATGTGGTGAAATTGTTTGTAATAAGGCAGCTCTTATGGACGAAGAACTGTTTCATTCCAAAATCTGTTATAACTCACAGCCCACTCGATTCTCCCCTCCCCCCGTGACTGTAGATTTCCCTCATGAGATCAATTAATATCAATTTAATATCATTAAAAGCTCAAAAGCTTGGAAGACAGAGAGAGGGAGAGAGAGATTGTGTCCATATAATGGCGTTAAAAAGCACTACAGTAACTGCCTGTGGCAATTAGCTCTGGTCTTTGTGAATTAAATGGTATTTACAGCAAGGCTTATTTGCATAGAAAGGAGGCAATTTTGTGCCAAATTTCTAAATATTCCTTAATTTACATACAGTATATTCAAATGGGACAGGCACATCTAGGACGCTGTCTGCTTGGCAGTGCAGTTTGCATGCATTTCATCTTTTGCACATGGTTTGCGGATTGCACACTATCTTTTTCTCTTACTAACGCAGCTAATCTTTTTTTTCAATCTCATCATCCAGTAAAGCCAAAATGTTTTTTATTAAGTTGCAAGCTACACCTGTTAGAGTTTTTTGTGGTCAAACCACGACTGACAAAACAAACATTTGCCACACCAGAGAAACCCCAGATTCTGAAAATCATCATGAGTCAGTGAAGAACCATCCAGCAGTAGGTGATGAATCAAATGACTTTAATCAGCATTTTATATTTTTGTGTAAAGGGTAAAATGTCTATTTGCTACCAGGGTTAAATTAAAATATGCTCTCTTGCAAGTTAAGTATTTTATTCAATCAGTAATTTATTAGCTATTTATTTTAAGCACTAACCTTTGATTGCAGCATAATATGAAGTAAAATGAATAAATCCAATGAATGAATGAATGAATCCAAAAATCAGGCAGTCTGAACATTCATTTAAATTTTTCATCAATCTCAAGTTATATTTGTGCACACTGAACCCACTAAGTTCTGCTGCTGGTGAGCTGTGTATTTACAGTTACGGATGATTGAAATAAGAGTAATTTTAAGCTCAACACCAAACTAGTCACAGCTTATTAAGAACTGTTTGCTTGTTTTAAATGAATATTGCTAACTTGTTCCTTCTCAAGCTCGACATAATAAATAAATTCCTTAATCACACTACATGCTTATATGTGAGCTCAGTCTCCTGCGTGTGCACTTATCTGTGCGTGTTCACTTGTGTGTAGAGATGTGTGTGTTTTCTGTTTGTGTGTGTGGGGGGAGTGTAAATGTGGGCGCAGGGTAAAAATTAAAGAGGCCCTGGGATGAATATGTAGAGCAGATGTAGCAGCCAAGCTCAAAGGCTCATGCCTGGAGCCCATTTGACACTGTAGGAAATGTCGTCTCTGACAGAAGGCAAAGCGTCTGTGGGGTCGCCAGGTTGAACTAATAACTGAGATCTTCAAGATGTCATAAACATATACAGAAGTATAAATGCTTGACCCTTTCAGAGGAGCGTTTCTGTTTAACAGAATAATGGAGGCTGTTGCCATGAGTCTGGGAGTTCACTTTTACGACTTCCCCATTTAATTTCTGTTCCTAACATAAAGGCATTTGTAATGTAATAAATGCCAGCAACTTCTAGGGGGAAAATCTATAATTCACTCCAGTTGGGTAATTTATTCCATTTGTTTAGTCACAAAGGGCTTTGGTCCGGATCAGGAAACTACAGAGACAACTGTCTTTCGAAAGCGAGCAGACTGGCCAGTGATCAGTCAGTTCTCCCGGAGCAGAAATAAGGAAAGCGTTTCTCTGTAGTCTCAACAACACCTCTGAACTCACAGGCCGTTTCTGCACCGCGAGGAAACTGAATGTCAGCATTTCATCCCAGGACTCCTACTCTCTCTTTCACACACAAAGCTCTCCATGATAGGCTCTTTCTCTATCTTGGGTATTTCTCTTTCTGCTTGAAAAAAACCCCACAAACACTGGTCCATAAACAAGCAGAAAAAACATCTCTTAAAAGTCTGTTAAATGAAGCCTTAACACCATAACATAATGCTAAGCACCAAAAAAGAAGTGTTTGATTTAGCACCTTGCCAGCTTTGCAAAAGGTGTAGTAAGACAGCTAATTTAGACTTTAAGTTGCAGCCTAAAGGTTGGAGAAGCTGATTTGTGACCAAGTTGCTGAAAAGCTGTCAGGCTGCCCTGTATAAGGTATTAACCCCTGGCAAGTGTTTGATGATTTTGGATAGTTTTGTAGCTACCTGGTGTGAATGTGTAACTGTATAAATGTGAATAAGGGTGTTGCTGAGTAGAGCCTGTGTGTTTGACTTTTTGTTGGCAAATTAAAGTTTTAAGAATGGGCTTAATTTTATCTATGAAATCAAAAGCATATTGATCATACATTATTTTCACGTAACAAAAAGAGTGAATAAAATTTAAAATAAATAACACCTTTAAAAAAATTTTTTTAAATTAAATTACACTTTTTAGTCAACCATAACAACTAAATGATAATGTATAAGATGGACCAATGTATAAGCAAACCATTTACTGTTCCAATTTAAAGTCTTTCCCCGCAGCTTGCACACATTTACAGAATCACAATTTATGTGGTCTTAATTTGCAATACAGTTTGTGTCAATGCCCAGATCTTTCTTTAGCACCCTGAATTTTACTTACATCTTGTCTTTGCCAGAATATTTACTTTCATTTATAAAAAGATGCATCCACAATAATAGCAGAGAGGAGTTACAATAAGTAAAAAAAAATACTGGGACGCACTAAAAAATGCTTGCAGCCATGTCAAATTTGTAAAACAGTAAACTTCTGTCTCTGTAGATGCACCGTGAAGGTCTGAATGGGTGCGACATTACAGTATTATTTATTTATCAGTAGAAATTAATCAGTAGAAAAGCATAAAATTCAGTGGTACTCATCAAAATTGTCATGACAGAAGTATGCTAAATAAAACGTTTCACCAGTAATAATTACCAAAAATCACAATTGCCATGTAATGATTAAAAAATGAATCCCATGAGAGAACTGGGAAATAACTCACATTGTTGAAATTCAGGTTCCCTTGTCACAAAGTAAAAGTTTTTTTTTGGAACAGTTCATTGTTCAAATGTCTAAAATAAGTTCTTTGGTTTAAACATGCTTATGTGACTTCTACACTGTGATTTTCAAAGCCTTTATGTGTGTTAAAAAAAGGGGTTAACAGGACTACGGAGGTTGTTTTGAACCGTAAATGTTATTATGTCCAGCGCAGTTACTAATCTACTTCCTAGTCTGCCTTAATACAGCCTTATTGTGTCTGTACTTGTGACCTTACTAATAATTGTAACTCAAACTTCCCATCTTATAGATGTATAAGGTTATAGTGTGTGTATGGTAGTGTAGTAAAAGGCTAAGCAGGGATGGTGAAGACCAAGATGTAGACTCAATAGCCTAACATTGGCTGTTTCCTGCTGACAATTACATTTACACTTAGAAAAGAATAGCACTGATGTTAATTTGTGAAGAGTAACTTGCTGAACAAAATGTAAAACAAAAAGTATCCTTAACTTTTTTTTCAAAGAGCTTATTTTCTGAAATAATGCAAAATCTAAAAAAGCTTACTGACATTGGTTTAGTCCAGACAAACTCAGCACATACATTCAGTAAGTCTGTTAATCCCCTGAAAGTGTATGTTTTTAATTGCTTTCTTATTTAAAATGTGTCTCCAGAGTGTTTAGATTTTCACATCCCAGCTGCTATGTGCCAGACACTATATCAGATTTGTGTCCCAGTTCTTGAGTGATAGTGTTTATTTTTCTGACAACGGAGGCACCAAGTGCAAGACACTGAACAAAGACTGCAGGAGTAGACTTAGTGTGGGACTTGGTATATTTGGACATGCACGCTTGTGAACAGTAGAGGCCCAGGAGTGAATTGCGGTGTGTGTTTGTTTGCACCTGTCTGTCACTGATGGTATAACCAAGTAAGATGCAAGCTTAGATGTTGCTGAGAAACAAGAAGAAGTTTCTTTTGAGAGTTTATCAGTGTGGTGAAAATATTACTTTAAAATGCTACATGAGGGATGTAAGGTACTGCAAAAACATGTGAAAATACAACATTATTATATGAAAATTAGAGAAAATAGTATGTTTGAGAATTGAGAAAAGTGCTGTGGCATTACTTTCCATCTTTGTTGTTTCTTATCATTGACCAACTCCTGCAAAACCATTGTACATCTTTCTGCAGTTTGTGGCATAGACCTTCAGCTATCTATTGAAACCATGTGTCTCGTATTAAACACTTCCCTTCCACTTCAAATAAATCAGCCATAGCTGACTCTCTAACTTTATTGCTGCTGTTTTAAGCTGTGTCATCCTCCTTAAACTACTGCAGATACTATTTTATATCTTTTGTAGAGCTCCTGTTGTGCTATTTCGGTATGCCAAAGGTACAAAAGCAAGTAATGTTGTTTTTTTTCTGAAAAAGTAGAAAATGACGTATTTTCCTTTTACATACATTCACCAAAGTTTAATATAGCATCAATTTCAAGACTTTCTTCGCTGAAGTTGATTTAAAAAGAAAACTCTTTCACCCTCTCTTCATTGAATCCTCAAATAGTGGAAAAATCTATTTTTAAAAGTGCAGTTTAGGAAGGAGCTGCTGTAATCCCAAGTCACCACACCCCACCTGTGTCCCTTCTCGACTCAACCCATCCCCACAGTGTGTCAGTGTACTGACTACTCAACCCCGACACACACTCAAGCCTCCTCTCCTGCACTCCCAAAAGTTTTCAGATACTCCTCTGTGATTAACTAATTTTTGAGGTGAGGGTCAGGCTGCAGAAGAGGATGACACGCCTCTGACGCTCCTCATCCATCCAGGTCTTTCATTAGTAACCTCAGTGCAGCTCCGTCTTCCATGAAACCCCAGCCTTATATCCTCAGCCTCAGTCCCAACCTCAGCCCAGGGCCCTGAGACAGCCAGGCAACCAGACCCCTTAGAAGGGAATAGTGCCTTTGTGTGGCTGCACTCCCCAACTTGTCTGCCTCCCATTATTTCCCCTATTCAAGCTCCAAATCAAAGCCAGCTCACATATGAAATGCTTTTGAGGTTTGAAGACCTAACTTTACCACTGGTACAACTACTGCAGCTACTATTACCAATGCTACACAATAGATGAATATTCATGCAAGCCTCCAAGTCAGCTTATGGTAACTAATACCTCCAATATCAAGGATATGTTTGTGTTTCTGAACTCATTCGGGCCTGATGATGTAAGATAAAATATGGGCTAATATATTTTATTCTCATTAGTAAGTGCTCAGAGTCTTGTGGCAAGTCATAATTACAGTGTACTCTTTTTTCATCCTGAGTTTGACAAGTGGTCAGTCAAATGGAGAGAGCCAAAGGACTGGAGACTCCAGTGAAGGAAATTTTGCAGCTCTGTCTTTATTTAATCTAGCATGAGTGGAAATGAAATGACAGCTGTACCACGCTCGTACACTCCCTAATAGCGATGATGGATGCTTTTTGATTCTCTTTTTTTCTGATGTTCATTTTTTGCTATGGTGCCCTTTGATAAATATTTTTAAGTCTGTCAGTTAATTCTGAAACTCTGTCGATGAACTCTGTCCAGAAAAATAAACAGGGCAGCCACAGCAGTTGGCCTGGATGAAGAGTTGTTATTTTGTTCGGGCTATTGGCAGGGACTCTCCTCAGAAATATTGCTTATTTTGCTTCGTTTCAGATTCAAGCTTCTGACAGTTTATGTGAAAAACTGCAAACTGTATTGCCGTTTAAACACAACTTCTCTGTTCTGTAATTACAAGCTCCATTCAAACAGATGAATGAGACAGACAGCCACAGAACAAGGATTGTTCGAGAGACGTACACATTCCTCAGATCAACAAATTGTGGTCAAATTGCAATTAGGAGAGAAAAAAGGTAATTTTCCTCATCATATTTGTATCAGTCTCCACTTGCCTTTTAAGGATTGAACTGGAAACCTTGGAAATCCCAACAGGGCAATTTGTTGGATAGAATTTGGGAAAACACTGTGGTGAAATTCAATGTCCGCTCTGTCAGTCATATTTCTTTATAAAGAATGTTGCAGTATAGAAATGTTGACACAATCACCTCAAAAATGTCCTGCGTCAAAAAGGCAACTACGTCGGGCGGTTAAGGCCCAATCATCAGGCTTTGTTGTAAAAGTCATGAGTGGGCCAGTGGCCGTAGTGGCCCACAACCCACTGTGAGTGGGCTCACTCAAAAATAGAATGGTACATTCCAAACCAATATAACAGCGGCAGTGCACCATCACAAGACCGCAGTAAATGGCTAAATTATTGTGCATACTTTCTGAGGCACGCCTAAAAAAAACCTTGCTGTGTCCACATGCACTCCCACTAACATCAGGTAGCAGTTAAGTGTCCTTCGCCCTAATGTATGACTAAACACGCTGCCCCTTCACCAAGCTAAACTGATATGCAGAGAGGGACACTGCTGTGTGCCGCTGCCTCACCAGGCAATAAAAGACACCCGGACCTTCAATAACAGGATATGGTCTGCATTTCTCATTTTGAAAAAGAGCACAAACAGCTCTTTAAAATACAGCGCAGCTTCTGTTTGATAAAAAAAGAAAAAGACAAAGAGTCACAGAGCAGCCGCCCATGTCCTGGGAAACTTTGCTGTGTCCCTGTAGTGTTTTCAAATGTTTTCCTCTCTAACTGTGCAGTCTGCTGTTTTCCCACCCTTGTGTTGTAAAAATCAGGAATGTCCCCGCTATAATGAAGCACCTCTCTGAAAAGACAGGATGGGAGAAAATTGAATTAATGGTAATATGGCCATTAGGTTACCACCCAGCAGGAGAAATATGGCAAACCTCAGCCTTGCATGCTGTGCCGTTGTTAATCACTTTGTTACACTCCAAACTTTCATCTGCATACTTTTGGCCAGCAGCAGGGGGAGAAGGCAAACCCAGAGCTAAACCAGAGATCTGTCTACAGCGTAGTCTGTCTTCCAACCACGCACTGAGAGCTCCTGGTGAACACACAAACTCTGCTGTGAGGTATCCTTGAGGAAAATATCCATTTACTTCACAGCAACACACAAAGGTGTTCCTCAAACCAGGCTGAAATAAAAAAGCTGACACACGCCGACACACTGGCTGTGTCAGAAATCCCTCCTGTTTCTAGTTCTCAGGGGTGAACATGAACTGCCAGTACTTGTTGGCCTTTGGGGAAACCATTGGATGAAAAGGAGCAGTGATTTGGACTGAAACTGTCAAAACTTTTAATTTAATCTTGATGAAAAACTTCACCTCATTCAAGAAATAAGTAATACAGAGTTTTATGTCTGCTGAGGTTTTTATTTGTTGCAGAATTTATGGTCTAAATATTGACTTTAAATTGGTCCTTTAACTAGCTTTGCCAATGTGAAATAAACAGCAACAAAAGCAATAAAACTGAGCATGTGGGATGCAGTCACTGTAAAGCACAGATGCAACCTTTTGCTCATTCACATTTCACAGATCTGAACCTGCCTGTAGCCTGTCAGAATATTTGTATATATCCTGTGAATCATCTGTTGTATATCAAATACATCCATGGTTCCATCTGACAATGGGAGTAGCATCAACATCAATGTGTTCCAGATCTGGCAATGTGATAGCCTGCCTTTCTTCTCCCTGTAAACAGATCATCCATTCAAAGCCTCTACGTTTTACTTGAGACCGGCTCAGGCTCAGTGTCCACTGACTGGTTCCACGTGTGTGCAGGCGGCACTGAGGTGTGTGTGTTTGCTTCTGTGTGTGTGCACAGGCTCCACTAAGAGGGTCATGAGTCACTGGAACAGGGACGTGACTGATGCCCTCCTTAAGTCTTACTCTAATTACTGCTGAGGTGTCGGTGATTGCCCTGGTGACAATCCTGAGCTTGGACGGTGTGCTGTTTCAGCCCTGCCAAGATGACACTGTCACAAAACCCAAGTCCATGAGCTGTAATTGTGCATTTTCAAAAGTACGGCATTACTCAATCACTATACACCTTGACATTTGGATGTGCGTAGGTTGTGGCGAGCAGCGACCCTGTCAACTGCTGTAGTAATTGCTGCTGAGTAATGTTCTTGCTTTTGCTGGGACAGGAAAAAAACTTACCAATAAATCTGGAGGCCATTTTAGGACGTTGCCCAACAGGCTATGAGTTCGCATGGGAAAAAACCTCGACTATTATAAGCCAAAGAAATGGCAAAGTTGAAACCATACAACCTTAACAACATCAAATTAAAGCTCTCATCAAAAGTTGGCTTCTGTGGAAAGAGGGCGAGAAGGCACAAAGTTGGCCAACAGAGCAGCACAGTTAGAGGACACCGCTGACTGCACAGAAGCACAGCCTCCAGTCATTTCCAATGCTTGCAAAGACAATGGGGATATGCTGAGGCTTAAGTAATAAGCCCAAAATGACTTCCAGAGCGCTGAGGCCTCTTCGTTTCAGCGAGGCAGCGATGCGGGGAAATCAGAGCCACGCGAGTTGAGGGTTTCATGGAGGATCAAAGATCGTGATTAGCCTAGACTGTCCATCCACCATTACGAGGAGATCTGCCGTCGATGGCAACCATATGCCGGCCGGATTAACCTCTCCATCACAATCACTATCCAAGGGAAGAGAAGACGAAGAGGAGAGGAGAGAAGAGGAAAGTGGAGGCACAAAGCAGGAAAGGAGAGAAGTGAAGAACAGAGAGGTGAGAGGAGTCCAAAGAGATGGGGGAGGGGTGAGAGGAGTGGAAGGGGAGGTAGAAACATCAAATGTCAGTCACTGATGGTATAACACGTGTGCCCAATATGCAGGAAGCCTTTTGGCAGGTTTCCCTGACCTATATAGTCCGGAAGTCGGAGAAACTGCGGGCTGAAACAAGTCTTTCATCTTTTAAATGAGCCATAGTACTCTGTGCTGCACATTTGGAAATTTAATAAAGCTGATACAAGTGTGCAGTAAATTTCACAACCACTGTTATAGGAGGTGGTCATCTAATTCAGTAAAAAGTGTGATATTTCATATAAAGGGAAATTGAAATTTGATTTCTCCCCATAATTCTCATATATATTAACGCTGAAGATACTGCAGCTATTTTTCTATTTCTGTGCCTTTAGCTGTAGACAGACGACAGGAAATTAATGGAGAGAGAGATTGGAAATTATATCCAACAAAAGACTCCAGCCAGACATTAACAGGGAACTGTAAAGTTGATGATTGGTGCCTGACCTTAGAGGCCATCAGGGTGCACTGCAGTTGGCCAGTTTCCATAATGTACTCAAAATGTCAAGAGACAAAAAAAAAAAAAGGAAGACATTTCTGGTCATACTTGTAGAAACAGCACCTAAGCTATGAGCTTCTGGCTGGGTATTCCTAAAGTTACAGTTGACTGATATCTGAAAACTGGTGTTACAAGCAAATGCATTGTCTTAAGGTGATACACTACTTACTGTCACAAGTCATAACCCTGGATAGCCAATGGACATTGATACATTTCCCCTCTTTTCAGACAAGCCCACGTAGCATTGGCAGTAAACCTTTCACAACATTTAATACCAACAAAGCAGCACCATCCTGCAGCTAAATTTGTGTGACATTCAATAAGTGGAGGCTAGTTAACTTAGCTGGCTGTCAAGTATTGTGTTCATCTCAGTGTTGTGTTAATCATTTACAACATCAGGGGTTTACTTCTTGTTAGCTGTCTGTCATTGGACCAGATATGGTAATGGGATGCGACTAGATTGTCAGAACCTACAGAAATAATAAGTATGTGGTCTTAGTGATGATTATGGCATTTAATAATGTCTGAAAAAGGGGATTTTGCAAAACATTATGATGTCTCAGTTAAGTTGACACTTTACCTTTTGGATATAAAGCATCATTACTTCATAATTTTATGCTATTACATGTTTGTGTGCAGTTTTGCCTCATTTAGTGTACAAATTCTTAAATTATGGCTAAAAATGTGTTTTGTAAGGTCACATTGAGTTTTGACCTTGGACCACAAAAGTCTTATCAGTCCATCTTTGAGTGCAGTGGACATCATGGGATGCACCCTCAAGGTGTTCCTGAAATATTGTGTCAATAGGAATCGGATGACCAACACTGTTGCTTTCACAGTTTCAGAGACAAAAAAAACACAAAACAACTACATACAATGCATTTAAAAGATGTTGATTTTATTTTGAACAAAATAATGATGTGATTTCTGTTGAATTAATGCAAATTTACTACATTTAAAAAATATCGAACCAAGTACATTGTCAAGAACTAGAAATTTATTAATTAAACTGAACAAAACTATCTGACTCTGCAAAGGCATTTTAAATTTCACCACAAACAACACCTAGAAACATAAGCATTAGCATTGCACCAAAGAACTGTTCGCCACTAAGGGGGCAACCCCTTAACTAAATATGTTTAATCTTGCATCAAGGATATAATATCTTTCAGAGGTTTTTTATTCCAGCTATACCATTAAAATTGACCCATGAAAAAATGGGGAAAAAATCCTGTTTGTCAGTTGTTTGTCTCCATCTTTTCTTCTGTCTCATGTGCTCTCTCAGTGGGTGCCTGTTCCAGATTACTCAGATGAGCCGATGAGTTGCTAGGTTTAATGGGCCTCTGCTCTTTCATCAGCAGAGAGCCCAGTCATCACTATTGAGTGGAAAGCCTATGTGGGCTTGGCTGCTTGGGGAACAGGAGCTGGATTAAGTGATATCATATTGTTTTAGCAGGGGATCTCCCTCGCTTGGCAGCAGCCCCGAAATTTAGTCATGCCTTCAATAGGTTGGTAGTCATCGTGTCTTCAAAATCGGCTCTCCAAGCAAGCGGTTATATCTGCATAGTGATATTATATCTCACAGCTGTCATGACAGTAAATTGAAATTAAAATGAAGGCATTTGTTAGACGAGGATGAGTTACTTGTATGTCACAGGCACATTCATGCAGTTGTGATACACACACAGAGCATCTGTGATGGTCTGTCTTTCTGTTTTCTCCAGCTGAGAAAGTGAGTGGGTGGGACAGTTGAGCCAATTCCCTCGAGGCTTGTTTTTGTATAGGCAGTGAGCTATCTGATAAAGTGATGTTTTGTGAAGCAGTTGTTTATGGTTTATATTTTTTGTTTTAATGATTTAGTCTTCTTTGATATAATTTCACTTATGGTAAAAAGGACACTTGGCACTGTTAAGTGTCTTAAAAGCATTTTGCACTGAGATAATGTTGACAAATTAGCTTACCGTGACAGTTAGATGAACTCACTGTAGCAATGATGCTTCAAGGAAACCTGAAAGTGGTTGTAATAAAAGGTCATGGCAGATAACTGCTGCTAAGAGACTTTTCACAGGCCGCAGATAGCCCCCCTGTGGCTTTTTAGTTTATTTCTCTTTAAAGCCTTTATTCTGTGAAACCCCAGTTTCCTGAAGTCTTGCCACATTGTGTTGAATTAAAGCATCTGAGAGAAATTTATGTTTTGACTTTACATTCGAAAAATTTGACAGAATCCTCATTGCTTCTCTGATTTGCTTAAAAAGTTGAAATGAGAAGATACTGTATCTAAAAATACACAAAAGCAGTGAGTTTTTCCTACATATAATGGATATTGTGAATTTGTGAGGGTTGGTTTGTGCCTGTGAATAAGCAGACCCCTCCATCCACCATTCCACTCTAATTAGGTGCAACAGATTCAATATAAACGTCACGGCCTTTCATATAATCCTGACCATTAAAATAAGAACCGACATTAGGGAACACTGATGTAATGGCTGTTATGAATGCAAGCAGTTCTAAATGTCAAGTGGCATTTATCATGGCCACCCAAGTTTCCCACGTTAGGAACCCTTTATTGACTTTCACAAAGAATTGTCAAAATCAATAGGGGTTCTTTTTTTAAGCAACTTTCATTTGAAAGTTGAAGTCAAGACAAATCCTCAAAAGAGTTTAAAAAAGAGGCTCTAAGCTCCTCCTCCACCAGAGTTTATGGTTCCTTGGTTCCAATGGTTGTTGACCACAGAATCAGTGTAACTCTAGGAGCCCTATCTTACTCTCCTTTGTTGTGCAAGCACAAGGCGCAAAGGTTTTTATATATTTAGGGGTGTCCTCATCCGCCTTTGCCATATTGTTCCAGGAGCAGCAGAGGTGTCCTGTCCTCGCCCCCTGGCACAACCCCTGGCACGGGATGTATGCACAATTACCTTATTAATTCAGTGGTGTTTCACGGGTGTTTTTTGGGCTGAAAATGCAATAACCAATCAGAGAGTCTGCTCCCATTACCTTGCTGCTCACATTTAGTCTGCTCTCCGTTTGCCTTGGCGTCAGTGACATTGATATCTTACACTTGCCACAAACATTGTCAGACGACTGAACTACAGGGGTTTTAAGAAAGAAAGGCAATTCACCCGTGAGGAGACAGATCTCTTGACTCGAGAGGTTAAAGCCTGTGAGTGCATCTTATACGGAGATGGCAGGGTTCCGTCAAAGCTAGCTGACATAAAAAAAATATGGCCTGAGATATCATCACCTTGTCATCACCAGAACAGACACGCAATGCAGAAAACATTATGATGATGTCAGAAGGCAGGGTAAACAAAAGACAAAGTTTAATCCTTGTTTTTGTGGATCCAATAAACACGCTGACACGAACACTGAAGTTGCTCCAGCTGTCAGGAACTGATCTGTTAAAGATGATCCAACAGCTGTTAATCGGTCCTGTCTATTGAGATGAATTAGGCATCATGATTACAATAACTTGTTGTTAATGTGATTCGGTAAAACCGAAAAGTGTGTGTGCATCTTAGCCAAATGCGAGCTACACATTCCTATATGCATGCTGTTTACTTCGAAATTTATACTTTGTGATTGAAAATATTTTTAAAGGTAACTTCACTAACTTTTCTTAATATGTTCAAATGACACTTTAATATTTAACACTGCTGTTTGGGAAAAACAAAGAAGATCGGTGTGTGATTGTGTAGATGTGCGTGAGCATGTCGATCAGCTATCTTGCAGTGCAGACTGTTTTACGTTTGCGCTTTGCACTTCGACCAGGTTTTGGCTGGTCTAAGTGAAAAGCGCAACTGACTTCATTGCGGCAGGTACAAGATTGCAAAAGCACCAAGCCACACCTTCATACTGCCTTTACTTTCAGATCTCCAGCCCCTGGGAACACAGACTTGGCACGGGTGAATATCTTACACAAGTGGCAAAAATGACATCTGCACTGGGTGTAAGATAGAAATGCCACGTGTGTTACTGATGCATTGGCTTTGGTGCATAAGATAAAGCCCCACGTGTTCATAACTCTGGAAGCTTTTACGAATAATGCTTAGAAAGTTTACGCTTCTCAGTGCAGCCCTCGTCTGTAGTGAGTTGCTTTGTTAATTTGTTAATTGTGCAAGTTAGTCAAGCAGTTGAAACTGTTATACAAAAATTTATGTTGCAAGTGGCCCCCTGGTGGTAGAGGTATTGCAGGTAGGCTGCAATACCTGGGCTCTAATAAATTCCTCTATATGATAAATTCATCAAAATATTTGTTTTTTATCCTGAAAAACCTGTTTCTTTGCTGGAAGTAGCTGCGTGTTTTTGTCTTACATTTTCCTCTGTGTCTCAGTTTAAATGATGATTGTAAATATTTATTGTGGTATCAATTGTAAAATAAATTGTAAATTATATATGTATATAGTAAAATATATGGGTTATTTAGTGCAATGAGGTATCAGCTTGACAGTTTTTATCAGGGTTAGGGTTAAACAAGATGCTCCCTGCAGGTTTTGCTGAGATTTTGGTGAAACTCAAGCCTCTTAAATTTGGGAAAACTGGATTTGTACCGATGGCTATTTAAAAGGCAGTAGTACAAACAACAACAATTAAAGGAATTTATCTTAAAGAGTCCAAATTCTTCATTAACTTTTAAGCTTCATATAATCATATAAGCTTCATGTATCACTAAATCGGGAAGTTTGTTGCATCGGCACTGAGCAGCTTGTTCTGTCTGTCTGTTAAACCACAGAGTGATAATAGTGTTAGCTCGGCAGTCAAGGTGGAGACTGAAAGCTGTGAACAGCATCACTATCGCTATCTCTGATAATGACAAACCTACCAGCAGTTCGTCAATACTACTATCAGACGAAATATTATCACTAAATCTTTTAGAATGTGAAGTTTTTTTAATTTTTGAGAGTAATTAATAAGTTGGGCTACTTTCAAGTATTGCAGTAATGTAGCTGTGGTCACTAAATTTAAATTAAATGAGATAAATAAAATGGGCAAGTTTTAAAGTAGCTTTCTTGTAAAATGGGTAAAACCAGTAGCACAAATAATGTACTTTCAGTTATCAGCTTATTTTTTATACAATTTTTAAATTACTGCAAATTCTTACTCTGTCATGTAATCAGAAATTACATTAGCTATACTGCATGTCAAACGTAACATGTCAGCAGTGTATTTCATATAAATTAAATAGGTTCTTTTGTTTTAACAGTATTTCTTATGGAAAATTTCCCTCTAGAAAAAAATTTGGGGGCCCATTTGACTTCTCCAAGACTTTTGTCTTCCTTGCAACAACACACTGTATGCTTGTTATTTTACCAGATATATGGCATATTAATGACAATATATTTTAACAGTATATTTTCTGTCTTCCTGTCTTGTGTTGAAAAGTGTTGTAATTTGTGTTTTCCAAAAACAAAAAGAAGTGTATACATTGTTTGCATGTGTTAAAATCATTTTGAAAACTGCTAACATTTTTCTGGCACTGAATTCTGATGGATTAACTCTATATGATTAGTAAATGAATAATGCATGATTCCTAAATGAATTTACAAGAATTATCAATGCTTTTAAAACAGGAATTGTATTGTCATTAAGTGTTGCTACATTTTAAAGTGAAAAAGCAGAACTCAAGTACATTGATTCATTCTCCTCATGCTGTAACTTAAGTAGTGCCTCCTGGAAGTATCTATTCCTGTGGCTGGGTATCCAAAGGACAGCACAAAAGACACTTTAGAACATTTCATCAAATTTCATGACATGGAGAAAAATACAACAAGACAAATGTTATTTTTTAAGTTTATAGCAGTTGACATTAACTGTGATATATGAAGTGCAATGTGTAAGTTAGAAACTTCTTCAGTTCTCAAATACAGCAAGGAATCTTCCAGGGGAAACAACCGTAAGAATGAAATGTTTCTTCAATCTATTTTGAACGAAAGTTGGTTCATTATATATACTGGAAAATCACATTTTCTTTGCTGGTCTGCAGCATTTAAATCAAAGAGGGGAAGATTTAGAAATCCAAATAAAGACTGAGACAGAATTTGTCTTTAATGTCTCGTTTCTGTTATTTCAGTAGGATCAAATGGTTGTACTGTAGCTACTTTGCTTGAGCAGCAGACAAAAAACAGTACAGCAAATATGTACGTTGGGCAGCCTGGAATGCCTCTTCATTTCAGATGTAAGTTTTGATTAGATTCATAAACCTAAAAATATCTCCTCCAGTGAAGACCAGCTAAAAGTTTATTATGTAGTGATGATGTCTGTGCAGACATAAAAATGTTGCTCCCCCACCCTGACTCTTTAGGGAAGACACAGAGTGAAAAAACTGTAAATCTGTCATATGCGAGACTCTCAATAATTTAGTCACCCTTTGAAATTTGCCTTGATGATCAGTAATTGCAATCCAGACCCCTCCATCTTCTGCATACTTTCATGTCCCCTCAGTGGGTCTTGAATCATGGCATCTTGTGGTCTCCTAAACGACCCTTTGGTTGTCTGATCTCTGAAAGAAGACCACCAAAACTGCAAACCTTTGGCACCCAAAAAGGCCTTCTGGTGTGCCCATTAAATCATCTTACTCCATTCCCATCTCAATATAGCCACGTATTTCTGAACAAGATAAATATTTGACTAATACATAGTGTATGTGCAGCACTGAGCTCAGGCCAAAAAACACCACTATCAAAACACGAGTGAAAGAGGAGCATTCAGCAGATGCAATGTTTGCACATCTCTGATAAGGCAGGATCTTGATTTTTTCACAGTAATTGAATTCAAATTACACATCCTAAATAAAACATCCAGCATTGACATAAAACCACAAAGTCGATCTTTGTATTTTGATTTTTTATTGATACAAATTAGATCCTTAAAAATAACACCTCAACATCCAAAAACTATGCCCTGTACTTGCCCTCTTGAAATCACTTGGCCAAAGGACCATTTGATAATCAAATGGAAAAATAATTGCACGCAAAATGTCCTTGGTTTCAGAAGAAACTCAGTGTACATTCAGAGTAGTTCCTTCAATTACAAATTGTTGCAAAAATATCAAGATATAATGTGGAAAAAATAAACACTGATAATTTGTTGAGAGACAATTTTGAAATGTTTACGGTATCTCAGTTACATAATGCTTTTCGGGTTGTCGTCCAATTCGCAAGACACTGCTGGCTTTCATTAGCAGCAGGCATTTTTCTCCATCTTATTGAGCCATGCTGCCAGAAGTCTGTGCTTCTGAAAACATTGCAGGGCCCTGCCAATAAGTTCCCCCCTCACACACCCCCCACCCACCTCTCCACCGAGCAGAGCCAGATTGCTGAAAGGCAGCACAGGCAGCGTGGCCCTTCTCCAAGCCTGGCCACTTTGGAAATCGCCACACGCAAGTGCTGGCCTCCCTGTCGGTGGCGTGATGGGGTCACCTCTGGGGCCTGGGGTGGGTAAACACACATGACCCAAGACAAACTTTCACAATTCCGCCAGGTGTGCAAACAGGAGGCCGCAAAAATACCCGGAAAAGTCTGACCATGCAAAAACAATATAACTGCCTCTGATGAACTCCTACAAATGCAGAGGTAGACGCAGAGCTTGAAAGGCTGATCAAACCAGGCTGGAACTGATGTCAGAGGAGGCGACATTTTTCAGATTGTGCAAAGAAATTCATCACGACTTAGAGAACGGGAGGATCTGATTGGTTCGGATGCACACTCACCTGCTCTGATTGGTCTCCGGTGTGGATCTCATCCAGCCCACCCAATGAGCTGGGAAAACTCAAAACTTCACGGAAAAATAAAATAAGCAACAGGAAAAAAAGATTTTTTTTCTACTGTGTAGAT
>JAPZDV010000010.1:6267973-6313342 GCA_029814665.1 Acanthurus lineatus | reverse complement strand
CAGGAAAAAAAGATTTTTTTTCTACGGTGTAGATTAAATCTTCACAGGCCTACAATTTGCTTCGTCTCTAAAATTCCAGCTAAGTAAAGCTCCATACATGACCAACAGTCTATTTAATGTCTTGAGCCTTTCAAGTGTTCGTTTTCATGGCCTGCATCGGCGATTCAATCCCCCCCTCCATCCTGATCCATTGTCTCCTGGGCCGGTGAGTCCTGAAGCTGACCTCTGTGGGGAGTCTTCCAGGCACCACAAGTTGGTTTTTTGTCCATATGAACTCTACTTGCTTGAACAGTTAGGCCTATGGCACCAAATCTGAAGGACACAGCAAAACAAGGTTTTAACTACAACCAGATGCAGCGCTGTCCTCCCAGATCATCCGTTATGCTTTGTGTTAGATCTTCCTCTGATAGTCGTGCTGCCAGTGGAAGGGGATGTTTGTTTGTTTGTTTGTTAGCAAGGGACAGCAAAGCCTCACAATGTCTTCACAGATATGTTTAAACTCTGACTGCCAGCTAATGCCATGGCACTCATTGCACATCTGGCTTTGCTTTACTGCAAAAGATATTTCCATTCGCGATCTCAGAATTATTCATGAATGATAATAAATTGATAATCTTACCACTGACACAACAGATAATTCTTTTTAAACTGCTGTAAATTTTTGTCGTGCAGTCTGAGCCAACTGATTTCTCCTTTCATAAATGATATTATTGTTAAAGCTTACCTCTGCTCACCCCTGCTGCTAGACATTGAGTAAGCACGTAGCAGCCTGCTGGTTATACTATTAGCAATACAGATGAGAGATGTCTGCATGTCTGCAAAGTCAACCTGTAATTATCATGGCTGTATACCCCGGGCGAGAGACTAAGTCAGATTTATAGATTTATTCTGTCTTCAAATTAGCATCATGCCTCAGATTCCAGCATTTCATCTTGCAGGCTGCTGGAATGTTTTGAGAGTTAAAAAAAGGAGTCATTGTAATTCACAAATACACATCCCAAAACCACCATCTATAAAATAATGTTGGAGAGGTAACAATATGTGCGTGTATTGTTCAAAGCAGACCTCCTTTAAGCGCAGCTGTATTCTTTTCATTTTTGGACCAAGTTCCGGGCTGGTTTGGATAAAAAGGGCACTAAAGTATCTGATTCTGTTCATTATTATAAGAATGGGCTCCTGCTGCAGGGAGGCATGCTGCTGGAAGTCACCAGCAACTGCAGTAAGTCTTTGTGCTGATTTAGGATTCATGAATGATTTTTCCTGCTGCCACAAGGCACAATTTAGTTCTCCCTCATTCATAAGTGGCTCCAACTTTCCACATTTAAGATGTGTATCAAATAAAGTATTTTGTAATGCATTTGTTATTTCTTATCTTTTGCCTTTAGAAAGATTTGTGAATTTTCTGTTCTTGAGTTTTTGTTCAAAGGAACTGGACAGCCAACATTATGACACTTATTAGTTCATGAATAATTGTTTTATATTACAATTTTAAGAGTATAGCGTGCTATTTAAGCCCTACATAAAATATGAATTACTTTGAATGTAATTTCCATTCAATAATTTTACCAGCTTTTCTTTTGTAATGCCTTGTTACTACTGATCTCTGTAAAAGTACATGTGTTTTTAAAAATGGGCCAAAAAGTAGCAACAAAAAATAAATAAAAACTCTACAAATACATGATGATGAGAAAAATAAACAATGGTAGAGTGTACATGCTCTTAAGCATTTGAGGTACTGCAGTTGAGTTTGCTTTTTTGGAAAGGTAAATTTTGAAATTTGTTGATATGTTATGTAAGTTGATATGTTAAGATTAAATGTTAGGATTTAAAACATCCAGCAGTATATGAAAGAGATAAAATTAACATCAGCTTAACTAACTGCAAAAACAAAATGATAGTCAAAAGCTGATGCATCAGTATTTTTAAACCAGTCCCATGAAATAATGTACAGCTCACACAAGCTGTTTTTCATATAGTGAGTAGTTTTACTATGAATAATTTAAGTTCTTTTTGAAGGTGATATTTCTGTCTTTTACTTTACTAGCATTTCAGTTCAGGACTTTTACTTGCAGTGAAAAAGGAATATTTTCAACTAATGCCATTACTGCTTTTATTGAAGAAGAGGATCTAAATACTTCTAACATCAGTGAATGAACCCCTGAAAACCACAGAGTTCATGAAATTTATTTCAAGTGTAAACTCATATTTTTCTCCTGTGCCACATTTAACAGCAACACTGAACACTCACCTCTGCCTCACGGCGCCTTTGAGTTTCTTGCTTTCACTTAAAAATGACTCCCAGAAGCATAGTAAGCCTCTAATTTCTTTACAAGAATATTTAATTTGCGTGCATGTTTTAACGGGACATACAGGAATGCAGGTTATTTTTAAAACCTGTTTACAAGTGTTCCCAATAATATATGCATTCCTTTGTATCAGTATGTCGGATTAGTCAAATTCCAGCATACATTATAATGTAATTTGTGCTTCTAGTTTGAAGTTAAGTGTTTTTTCCATGAGGAGTAAATACATTCCACGGCTGGCTTGTCCCAGATTGATCTCTGCTGACTCAGAAGAAAGATTGCATACCTATCAAGCAGCTAATAGACAATACCCAGCGTTTACTTCTCTGCATGTACAGTACAATGTGCAGATAGCTGTGAGGTGAGAACATTTATTACAGTTCAACGCAGTCCTTTTGCTAGCAACACAGACTTTCATTTATACTCTGTTTCTGCACACTGAAGTGTACTTTTGTCAGCAAGAAAGAAACATTATTTGTTGAAGAGGTTCAGGTCTTATTAACATCAGCTTATAAATACTTATACAAAACAGCTTTATTGCACTACTATTTAGTGTTAGAAATAGATCAAAATGTCAGCTCTAATATACTTTTACAATTTGAAACAGAATTGTTACATCCTTTTTTTAATTTAGTATCTGGGTTGACTTGCAGTATTCCCATCTGATTTGAATTTGATAACCAGACAGAACTAAGATATAAAGCCATAAACTGCAGTACAGTTGTGTGAGCACTTTTAAATGATTATCCTGAGACAATACAGCCAGTGAACTCTGGGAGCTTGCCTGCGTGCCTGTGCTTCAGGCTGTATTGTGACTGGTTCAAGTCAGCGTCCTGCTCGTACATCTTTCTAAAATTATACACCACAATGAAGAAAAGCGGCCACTTCTAAACAATGTCAAAAATTCAGATCTAGATCCCCTCTTTTTTTATCTTGTTATTGTGTTACACAGGGACTGAAAGACGAGTCACAGCATTATGAAATCATGTGAGCAGGGCAATTATCCATCACAAAAGCCCCACAGAAAAAAAAAAAATAACCCACCGGCTGGAGAAGACAACAGAGCCTTTTGTTTGCCTCATTGTCAGTGACACAGTGCCGAACCCCTTCTCATAAAGGCTTGTTTCTCCAGTGAGCCGTCTGCCTTTATCAGGCAGACTTTGTTCTCGACAGCAAGTAAACTGAGTTTCTGAGACACATAATGGGCAGCTTATGTATAAGATCATTCAGGTTGCGATTGGCTGCTGTGACCCGCAGATCTGAGTCATGGCCAGCACAGAGTTAACTTATTCCTCCTCACACTCGCTGTGTGCATGACACACAGCCATTTCTGTCATTGACATTTGCCTAGAGTGACGGCACAGTGTGACTGGGGGCATCATGTGACCTTGTAGTGGAGTTGTATCATCGGTGCGATGTAATTATAATGCTGACTTAGCAGTTCAGCTACTTGAACTCTGTCGACCTTGGCACAGCGGCTATTGTAAAATCTCTTGGCTGTTGACAACTGACCACACAATGACAGGGTTTACAGTGGCCGCAACTATACTATACCAGCCTCACTGGACATGGGATTGTAGAGAAGCAGAGTAGAAGCAGAAGCACCCCGAGGCCCTCAGTCATGGTCAGCTAGTCTTTGGTATGAAGAAGCTGCTGGAAGTCTCGTTCATGCCTTCGCGGCTGGACCTGTCCTCACCTTAAACACAGCATGGCATGTATAAACCAGACTGCAAGACCTGTGGAGGACCAGTATGCTTTTATGCCGCAAGTACCATAAAGTTTCACCGAGGTGGAGAAATAGCAGGAGAGTGGTATGCACGGGAAGTAAGAAAGATATATATAAGTCCACCTCCATCTACTTAGCACACAAATTAAACCAACTTGTCAGTGAACATTTAGAAATCATCGCTTGGGTCTCAGCGGGCCTCGCTGTTTGAACTGCAGTGTAGGTAGGCACTGTTTATCCTGGAGCAGGCCCTTGATTAAAATGAGGAATGGAGAAAAAAAAAAGAAATGGCTCAGTCTCTCGGTGGTCAGCCACAGCCTCCTCATCACAGCCTCCACCAATGATCTGACTTTCCCCTTTTTTTGCAATTTTATGTAATCACAACTCCAAGAGCTATTTTTAATGTGTGTTTAGGTTGTGCGTGCGCCATTCGATATTAAACATTTCCCCCTATTACTTAAAGGCTGACTTTATTTTCCCTCAAAGCTGTGACTCCAAAAACAGCTGTCCAGACACCACAAGAAAGGGCCTTGAGTCATATGAAGATGTAGATACCACTGCTGGACTCCAAAAGAAAAATATCTACTTTTCATTAAGATTATACCACTGTACCTTACCTAACAATTCACATAGAACATCAACATCCCCTTGGCGACGCAGCGGCGGAGATTTAGTTTCTTCAGTTTGAAGCGAACTCTTCTGCGACTCTTGCTTCATTCTATGGCTGCAGGTCAGCGTCCCGCCTCAGCAACGCTGGAAGGAGATATTTACATTCACACCAGTAGTGCAGTGGCCAACAGAAGCTGATTGCAAGTGGTGTTTGTTTCCAATGAAAGCACGTTAATTCGGGCTCGGCCGCAGTGTAAACTACCTTGGCGTTTTACAGATGTCGCCTGTTAAAGTGAATCACTGTACCTGCCTGTTTGCCCGGGCCGGGCCGTTCTGATGCAGCGCCAGAAAGAGTACACAACACGAGCCAAAAGGGCTAAAAATAAGCCCTTCCTTTTCTAATACTGTAATACCTCCACGTGTGTAATGTCTGCTCTGGGCTAATTATGTCACGTCATTTTTAGCTTTCGCAGAGAGACGAATACAGACAGCCTCACAGACTCAGTCTGAGTTAATTTTAACCCATCTTAGGTGTCATTATCCTCCGTTATTTTTCCAGAAATGCTTGTTGCAAGAAATAATTTTCAATGAAAACTGTCTACTGCGAAGTTCATCTGTTGTGACAGAGAGGAAACAATTTGCCGTATTCAAAAGCACTGCATTACAGACACACACGCAAGCGCACACACACACCCACGCACACACACACACACACACACACACTCTGTGTTAATAGCATATGTAATTTTAAGCATGTTCCAACACATGATACCTCTATTATGTTTCTGTGAGAGCTTGTGATAACAAAGTAAGTCCATTTGAAGGTGTGTGGTCCTGAGTGGTAGGAGAGAGAAAGTGTCTGGCAGGGTGGGCCATCGACCACAGTCCTCAGGGCAGACCTTGGCCAGAGCTCAGAGTATGGCCGTGCTCTTCAGCTCCGCACACACACAAGTATAGCAAGTGTACTATACGGCCACCAGTGGAGAACCAGTAATGAATGAAATATTATATTCCACATCATTTTCCAGCCTTTAACATTATTACCTTCACATTAAAGCTCTTTTTTTGACAGCAAGGAGCACATATATTACAAAATTGTCTGTGCAGCAAAATGAAGGCCCTTCCAGGCTGGCACTACCTCCCTCCAGTGAAATATTTTTCATGAGATGTTGCATGCAGAACTCCCTCCACTGCTAATGTACAGTCACAGTGTGATTTGATTTGTTGAATCTATTAAAACACTCTGCTGAACATGAACTCAAGATAATTAGCTCTTCTGGTGATAAAATTGCAAAAACCCTTTCAATCAGTTGGGAATAAATGTTATAAATTCCTTTTCAATTAAACTGTTTATTTGCAAATGTTTAAAAAAAACTTTATACATTTGTAAACAAAATCCAAACCTTTAATTTGCATGTTTTCTGGATTGGATCTGGGGTGTGTTGAGTTAAATCTTCAGACTTGCTTATAGACAAGAGTAGACGTTGTGGTCAAGATTTCAGCGATGGAAACCGTTTGTTGTGGTTTTCTAAAGGTGGGTGAACCGCTGACCTGACCAAAAGTTGGGCAAGTAAAAAACAATATTTGGCTAACTGTAACTAAACTTTGTTACTGTATCTGGGGAAAACATGATCCATTCCTTGTAGTTTAAATCTTTGCAGTTCTTAAGATTTCATGCAGTGATATCTGAGACTTAAACATCATCGTTGTTCAGATTTTCACCATCAAGCTTGTTTATCGCATGCCATGCCACCCAAGAAGTTATGTTTCCTGCCATACGAGCTCGGTTTGACATTTATGCTCTATTTTTCATTCAGTATTTTGGGTTCAATCACAATATGCAAATTATATTCCCATCAAACTGTGTGTAATTTACTGTGGCTCGGTGGAACTCACAGCAGTGCTGCACTCTGTCCTTAAGTTGAATGCTTTTGACAGCAAGGCATTTGTTTGCAGTAACCTTAAAAATGTTTTTACATGACCTGAAATGTTATCCCTGAGACTTTAGTCTCAAGTATGGAACTAATCCTAATGTACAGCATGTCCTTGCTGCTGCACTGTTGATCCAAATCACATAATCTAACAACAGTTAAGGAAGTAAATTGTTTATTATTAATGTGTATGTTTAACATCAAGCTTAACTGCATGGGTGACATGATCAACTGATTCTGTGTATGTTGTGTGATACTGTGGCACCTGAATGGCCTTTTCTACAGATTCTGTATCATCCACTGCAACTCAAGAGGCATGCTCTTGTTTTAGACAGCAAATATTGACAAAACACCAAGCCAAGAAAAATGTTTTACTGCACAAAAATAAGATAGGTGGCAAACAAGTGTGGAAATACTGTTAAGTGTGTGTGTGTCTCAATAAAATTTTGAACTTAATAAGGGTTAAGACTCAAATAATGACAACAGTCAATTTTAGCATTTAGTCAAAGCAGTCACAGTTCCGCTTTTTTAATTAGTTAAGTACTCTGGAAAAAATGTTTTTATTATGAATAATTACTGCATGTACAGTCATGAGAGTTTTAATTTGTTTACTGACCTCACTTGGATTTAATGCAATAAAAAGTAGATAATTTTAATCTTTTTATCTAGTATCTCAGAGCTATGATGTACTTCACAGCATTCAACAAAACAAAGTTTTTCTCAGGGTTAGCTTAAACAGCTCTAATATTACCATTAGAATTACTGTAATGTCAATTCATTTTCAAAGAGCCTATGATCAAATGTTATTAAATCAGTTATAAGTAAATCTGAATTTATGACTGACATTCAACTTAACAATTTAATTATATTGACTTGATTGATATACTGTAGCAATTGTCCCTTTAACTGTTCAAACAAATTAGAAAAAACTTGTACTATCATTGACCTCTTGTGGTATCGACGTGGCCTTTGAAAAGGTTGTTGTTTTATTTGACAAGGTTTAAAGAAATGAGTCAGAGTTCTGCTGCCAACCTCAGTTCAGTGGAGGTGAAAGTGAGTTTAATTTGTGATACTCACAGAAAGAAAGAAATATACTGAAAATTTCAACAGCAGAATAAATAATTATCCAAACAACAGTTTTCATTTGGAATATTTCTTCAGTAGTAATAGTAATTAAAGTTGTTCGCAGTGACGTCTGTGTTTTGTTTCAAGAAATGTTTTTCTTTGTACCCGTTTTTTTTTCAGTAGATTTTTACAAATTTAAAAAAAGGATATCAGAGAACTCATGGCACATTAAACGAAAACGACCTGCATGGCTACATACCACCAAATGTTACAAAATATCTCCTATCATTTAGATGGGCCACCACTTCACAATCTAAATCATAGGCTGTAAAACAGTAGTGATAGATGTACGCACAATACTAATTAAAATGGAGTTTCACTGACAACAAATCAAAAGAAAACAACCTAAGGCACTATTCCTCTCTTTACTGCTTAGTCATATTTGCCCACTGGCCAGTGACGAGACGACTTTGATACTTAAACACTCTTGAACCCGACTGAACTCCCAGACTCATTCCGTACATTCCTCTTCTTCTGCACTAACAGCCCCTCGGTGTTTTTGATCTGATGAAACAAACACCTATGATCGCTGATCAAAGACGAGCCGTGACACCACTTCGCGATGTGTGAGGCAGTGCAATGCATGTTAGTATGAGGAAATCTGAGCATGTGTGAGTTGAGTGTGATGATTCACCCTTGATTGTCACGAGCTGCCTGCCCTACAGTGCAAGTTGGCAGGCCATTCTTGTTGCTTGTGTTATTTTGTGTGTATGTGTGTGTGTGTGTGTGTCCAAGTGTTAGGCTGGAAGAAGGCATCTCTTTCACAGAAAAGACAGGTGGCCGTGATTTACAGCCTCTTACAGGAATCGCCCCCGTCTGACGCTTCTATGGGAGCCAATTAAAGCTCAGTGCAGGCTTGCATGTGCATGCACACACACACAGTTATTCGAGTAATAACACAATAACATGACTTCTGTCTGTGACACAGCAAGCTACAGAGTGTGAAACAGGAGGAAAAACCTTGAAGAAAGAAGGAATTCAGGCTGCAGATGTGACACTATATCAGTTATTCAGACACACTCCTCTGTAAATAAGCAGTTTGACACAACCTCCGCACACACTCACACACACTCACACACACACACACACACACACACACACACACACACACACACTCACCCAGCCTCTCTGTCTCTCTCTTTCCCCATTCTCTCTGCCGCACATGCATACACAGACAAACACACTCAGACATACACACCCAGTCTCGCACCGCCAGCCAGCCTTTCGCTCCTCACTCACACCCTCAAATCTTACCAAGCTCAGCTCTCCCTGCTCAGAGGCAGACAGGAGCAGCACAGCAGCCTGTTAAAGGACTTGAGGGAAGGAACAGCATAGTCAGAAAGAGAGAGAGAGAGAGAGAGAGAGAGAGACATTGAAAGAGAGAGAGGGAGGGGGATGAAAGTGTGAAGGGGAGAGCAGAGCACAGAAAGCGCTGGTCTCCATATGCTGAGGAGGCATGGGCGGTTGAACAAGCTGCCCCCACTGAAGCCTCCTGACTCATGGGAGCGTCAGACCCCGATCCCCCAGAGAGCCTGGAATCGCAGCCGAACCACGCGTAAGAGAGAAGGAGGAGAGCCAGGGAGGAGAGAGGAAAAAGTCCGGGGAGAGGAGAGAAGAGGAGAGGGAAGAAAGCCACAACGGTAGGCTGTCCCACTCAACTGCTGTGCCGTGATGACGTCACAGGGCATGTGACCCAGGCTCTCCAGTGACGGCACATGGAGGGCAGGAAAGAGACGAGTTTTAAAGCTGTTGCCTTTTGGGTTGTATGAGGGCTCTGCTCGCCTCCCAAACAACCACAGAACCACAGACGTGCGGCTCGGGGTTGGTGTTTGAGGGCGACCTGGAGTGTAAATGGTTAATCGTCGCGGGCCAGCACCAGTCACAAGGACGGCGCTAAGCGAGTAAGTACGTTCCAACCACACTCGCCAAGCAAGCAAGTCCGACACCATCTGATCTATCCGCAAAGGCGATATTTGCCTCTGCAATTTTTTTTCTCTATAAAACCAGACCTGGTTGTTACTTGTGGTCATCTAAATAGTTGATACTTAGAAGCATGTCTTGTGGATGGCTTTTCATTTTTTTTTCTTCATGACATGCTGCGTGCTCTTGGTTTAGGACGTGTCAAGGGTCACGGAAACCACAGAGGAACAAAAGTGGGGCTTGCTGCAACCAGAGGCAGCTATGGCATCTAACAGCCTTTTCAGCACAGTGACACCATGTCAACAAAACTTCTTCTGGGGTGAGTACTGCTTCGCCGCTTGCTGTTGTGTCTGGAGTTGGGTGAAGGGCTCGCGCCATGGGGAGGACTCGGGTCAGGTGTTGAGGTTTGGATAGAGGGATTATAGGGGGTTTGGGTAAAAGGGGTAAGTTTCCCCAGATCTGATGGAAGGATTTGGGTCCAGTTGATTGGAGGGGATCAGCTGAGGTCATTGAGGATCCTGCTATCAAGGTCCAAGCTTTTGTGATGGAAGAAAGACACAAGTATCATCAAGGCTCTTTGTGGTGCACAAATACAATCAAAAAAAAAAAAAAAAGAAAAACCTCTCTGCATTTAGAGATTCCAGTATTTACCCTACGTGATGTTTATAAATATTTCTGAAAGAGGGAGATGACATGTTTGTGCAACATACCCTCAGATTTACAAAGTGATGCCATTGCGGAACCAAAAACAAAAGTACGGGTGATATTTTTGACAAACGTAAACAGTCGCTGCTCAAGAGAGTTTACAGTTGAGCATTGAAACAAGATGTGGGGATTACAGGACTGTGTGTGCTGGGTGTCTCTGTTGTGCGTAGAGAAGAAGTATTGATTTGTTTGCCAAGGAACGTCTGTACTCGCTTCCTGAAATTGTTCGGTTGTGCTGCTGACATGAATTAATCAGTGTAGATTTCTGCAGCCTGAAGGGAGAATTTAATCAGCAGACATAAATCCACTGTGAATAAGAAGTGGACCCATGTCAGGTCTCCTGATGTAAGCTTAAAATTTAAGTGCTGGAATAAATCATTTTTACCTAAAACAATAAATTTACTCTGATTCTCCTTGACAAATTACTAAAAGTTAAAGAAGGATTTTTCTTTTTTGTCTAAAAAAACACACAGATTGTGCTTTCTTTCCTTTTTATATTTTAAGAGAACTGCACACTTCACCTTTTCAATTTATTTTCATATTCATCACATATTCAACATCCTTCTTAAAGGAGAGCAATAGGAAATAGAACCACAAAAATTCAAGACCTGTGAACAGTAGCGGTGTCAACTTTATGGTTTTCAATGACCTGTGAAGGCCAACTTGCATGCTCCGCTTTTGCGGCCTCTGTTTTGGGTTTGCTGTATTCTATTGTGACAGCTTCTTTACACAGTCTAATTTAATCAACAAAATAAATGTTTTAGGTTTACCAGATGAATTTTCAAATTTAAAACAAACATTTCCATCCCTGTGCGACACAAGAAATAGACAGGCTCAGTTAATATCCCGCCTTCCCTCTCTCTCGTTCTCTCTTTCTCTCTCTCTCTCTCTCTCTCTGCTCCGGTCCATAGCCTGCGCTTCTCTGTCCAAATCAAATGTTTAAAAGATGTTTTTAAGAAGTCGCTCCGTGGTCAGACACAGCTGTTCTGGGCTCCTGCTCCGCACAGAAGCGCGGTGGCTCCTAATAAACTCTGAAAGCCGGGAGAGAGTGAGCGTCTCCTACCAATCACCACCACCTATTACCATGTTAACCCCTGACCTCTCAGCGTGTCTCTGGGGTCGTGAGCGCAGAGGAGCGAGAGGAGAGGAGCAGCGCTGCAGGAAATTGAAAGCATACTGTAGTGGAGACAGAGAGGGAGAAAGGAGCAGATGTGTACAGATGTTCAGGTGGAGAGGCTCAGAGAAAAGACAATCACTGATCGATTCTTGGGTGAAGTACTGTTGGTTGATATTGTACCACGGCTCATTGATGTTGCTCCTGTTTATGAACATCTGGGTAGTAAATCTGTCAGTACAACCACAAAAAGTCCCCTTGACAGCGCAGTGAGATTTTGCAAGACCACCAGCGCTTTGTGTTGTATTTCTGATTTAAAATAAATAGATGTAGTTTTCTGTACTGTATCAGTACTGACAAAAACAGCGATTTATGTCTTAAACATTTTTGAGTTGGTCAGACCAAAAAAAGAGGATCTAAGTTTGAGTAAAATTGAGTTTGATTTGAAACATTCATTAAACTGAAGCAGAGTGAAATTTAATATATAATAATGTAATTTACTTAATTGATTTTGGTTTGAAATACATATATTTAATTCTGCTCATTTTGACCTTGAGGTATAAGGATAAATTGTCTTTTCCTTGATATAATCCAAGACCTCTTTGCCTTTTGTTAAATTGATATAAGTTCTTCTGCTCCTGCGTTTCTCTTGGATCACTTTGTCTGGCATCAGCCAGTTTGCTGTGAACACAAGTTACAAAATGTTGTTTTGTTAGTGAGAAAGCCACAATACTCCATCCCGTCTGTCGACTTGCATTTGGGGACATTTTTAATTAAGAACTGAGTGTACATTCCCAGCGATAAAACTGAGCCGACTTGAGGGAGTGGGCACATATTCCAAATTGAGAAAAGGGGGCTCATTAAAATTTGTCTTGGCATTTACATCAAGCAATTTTCATTTAATTGCCCCAGATACATTTTTTATAACTCCTCAGACTGGCAGATCAGATGTGGAGGGGGGCAGAATAATCTTCAACATGTGTGGCACCCACTCAACCACCATGCCTCTCTGGGGAACATTTAAATGCCTATTTTCTCTATTACAAACTTAATTACATATAGACAATTAAGTCATGGGAGCAATTATCGTTCAGTAAAGTTGTGCAGTCACAGTGTAGAAAAAAAAAGAACTTAGAGACGGACCCAAATCAACACGATCAAAAGAAAAGCAGGGCGATGTGGGTAAATATCTGAAGACTCTGGGCGGAAAAAATCTCCCTAAAGAAAATCTCAGATAATTTGCAGGGAAACCGTATATGTATTTGAGAAAGGCAGCTTCTGTTGCATAAGTGTTGCCTTAGATCTAACCACAGGCCTGCTTCTTGGAGACATCTTAAAAGTGAACCAGACATCCTTCCCCCACCCCACTCTCCCCCAGCAAGGGAGCAACGTGAAGCCCACTCATCAATAGGTAATTTGAAAAAGCCAGGGGGAAAAATCTGAGCGCTTCACTGGCTGCTACTGTGCAGAGAAGACTCTTCCCTTAACTCCAGGCTCAAAGGAACTCTATTTAGCAATGCTTAATTGTACCTCTGAGGCAAACATGTTATTTAATCCCAGCAGGGTCATATTGATGGAGTAAAATGGTGCTGTGTGTGTTTGTGCGCGCCAGCTATTAGGGCTTATTAGTGCTAGAGGTTCACATTAGTCTACATAATTCCTGAGGGTAATCAGGGAGGTGCAGAGTGTTAATGTGATCAGTGTTTAATCAAAGATTAATTGGTCTGTATTTTCACTCATATATACCAACAGTGAATGGTAGGTTGATTATGGCCCTAAATAGGCTGTAGGCAGTTATTAAGGTCTAAATGAGAGCGTTATGGGAACACCATAACCTATGATTTGAGTGGCCTGAAATTCGTCTTTCCCACTGTGGATGTGAAAGTTGAGGAGAAAGTTGCCTGTGTTTTTCTTTTCATTTGTAAAGGTGTTTGCACAGTGCAGATGTTGTACCATTGTATCTAAAAATATGCTAAAAAAATATCAATTCAATCAAAGAAAATTAAGCAAAGCAAGAGAAACCCTGCTTGTGAAGCATTTTCTTTTTGAACTGCTGCACTGAAGCTTTGTACAAAACAGCTCTGAACTACAGGGACATTATCTGCTTTTCCTCCATCCAAATGAAGCAGTGAGGAAATATTGAAACATGGGAGAAAAGGAGTCTTACTGCGGAATGAGATTGCTTTCACTACTGTAATATGGAGACTGCAACAACAAACTGAGAATTCAGTGTAAATACTCACAAGGCACTGTGTGTTATCCCTTCTTTTATCCCCATATTCAGTAGCTGGGGGGCTAATTACACTATTATGATAAGGCAACCTGCCAATTGACTGTGCTTACTGTAAGTTTCTGTAGTGTAATAGTATCAAAAACAGCCTTTTCAAAAGAGCAAAAAAAGCTTATTTGCTTGAAAGTATGAGTACTAACATCTCTTTCTCATAAATCAGTGCAAATGTTAAATATCTTTGTTTTGTCTGTTCAGTATCTGTGTTTACTCTAGATGTACGCCAAATTGGTGTGTGTTTTTTGGATAGCGCCGTGAACCCATGCCACAGAATGCATAGCTATGATTTTTGTATGCACCATAATTACCAGGTAGCTTAATGTCATTGCGTTAGGCGGTGAAGCTTTTAATGCAGCGCTGTGCTATTTTCACACTTAACAAGATCCTGCAGCCCTTCATGCAATGCAGTTGCATCGAGCCGGGTGAATTACCGTTATCCGATATAAGCCCTCAGAGAGGAAGTAACTACCTAACACTTTGAAAATTGGTCTATCTTGGAGCTGGTTCACCCTAATGAAACAGAAAACCAGTATTATAACTTAGATTCATATACAATTTTTGACTCTACTCTTTCTGTTTCGTGCCCTCTCACCCCTCTCCATTAAAGCATTAATGTTTCATTTGAGTTATTTAAGTACGAAGATTGCATGAAGCCGAGCTGATACAGCAAACCACAGGAAACCTGAACAGCATTGTTTAGCGTTCCCCTCCACTTCCCTGCGAAACGGCCGAGGTGGCTTCGCCTTCACGCTCCGTGTTTCTATAAGGGGGAAATATGGAGTGTTGAACCTCCTGGATGTTTGGGTTCAGCCTGTAACGATGTGAGTGAGAGCGTGGCCACAGCACCTACACAAGGCCTTACCTGTTCTGCCCCATGCCGGAGAAAAGGGCAGGTTTTTCCCCTTGTTAGTTTAATCTTAAAGGAATGCGGTATCCCCTCTGACTCAGGCCAAACTTACAAATATATGAACCTACTTACCAGCAGGTCATGAAAGGAGCAGCATGGGTTGGACATGTTAGCCATATTTTATAAGCAATTTAGATTATTTTTGTAAGGTAACACGTACTGTACATTGCCAGAGTGTATACCTGGAGGAGTAGGGTTTTACGCCTTTTTTTTTAGGAAGAGGTGAAACAAGATGAGCAAGGGAGCATCAAAGCATTACAGAGAGCCCTGACTGTGATCAATAACTTGGCAGCAGCTCCATGGAAATGTCTGAAGTGCACCTTTTTAAAACAAGTCTGCAAACGTTGGTATCAGAGCTCACATTCTCACAAGTCATAGGCATTTGTCACTCAGCGCATACACTTAAAAAAATCCTTGCGGAGAAGTTTTAAGTTGGAAGTTTGGGCGTTTGTAGTTACTAAGGTGCAAGTTAAATACTGTAAAGAATGTGTAGATGTACAGTATTTGGTAAGTGAATGTGTATGTGTGTGTGCTCCAAAGGTGTCTGTGACAAGAAGATCTTTCTGCTTGATTAATGCTCTCACTCATACTGGCACCTGGAACCAATCCCTTCTCCAGCCACCCCCGTCCCATGTGCACTGAGTGCGTTATGTATGTATGCATGTATACGTGTGTGTGTGCATTCCACACACTCTGCCTTCAGAGGGGCTAAGGGTGGGTGTTGAACAGGAGGCGCAGATGGGACCAGAGTGCATAGAGCGGAAGAAAAGAAAGGTGTGTGCAGCAGAGGGAACAATAGGTGGACGTGCAGTGGAGGGTATGCGATGTCATTAATAACACACAGGCCCCATCTCCTAATTTGCTCAAATTACCTGCCCACACATTGGGCCCCCTGCCAGTGCAGAGGTGTGAACAAAACAGATCAAATACACCTGAAAATCAAAGTGCCCACCCACTCGGCAACGCCCACACAAACCTTTTATGGTGGTCTAACGACTCTTAAGGCCTGTTTGTGTGTGTGTGGAGGAAAGGGCTGCGTGTATTCTTTCATTTAATAGAGAAGGATAAAATGTGAGAAAATTCAAATGTGAGAAAGGAACATTAAAAGACAGAACAAGGGGAAAGAGTAAGTGAGACGGAGATGATACAAAAGGAAGGATCGGTTTGTGCTCATGAGGTATCCAGCGAGAGCAACACAAGACTGACTCCTTCAAACCACCTCCCATATGGCACCGCGGGGGTGGCCATTTACCATCATCTGCCCTCCTCCTCTCCTTTCTTCCCTTTTCGTTCCTCCTCCTTCTTCCCCTTATGTCCTCCCTCCATCCTTCCCCTCCCACCCACGCTTTCAGGAAAAGGGTGCTGACAAATGTGACAGGGCAGTGATGCTTTGGTCACCGCAATAATCAGAAGTCACCAGCATTATACCACCTGTGGCACACACACACACACTCATACTCACAAGCACACACACGCATGAAGACATATTCAAATGCATGCGCACACACTGAAATTAAATATGCCCCAGAGACACAAAAGGGGCCTGGAGAGTGTGCGTAGGTGTGTGTAGTGGGATGCTCGTCTTTGAACTTTGAATAGTGTGTGTAGCTGATATTGACAAGTCTCTAGGGGTAAGAGGAGAGCTAGAAATGGTAGCTCTCATTTGTAAAAGTGGCCTCGAGAGAGAGAGAGAGAGACTAAGAGAGAAAGAAAGGAAGAAAAAAAAGAGAGAGAGAAAGAAACAAAGAAACAAAAGAAAAAGTGTGTAAGCATGTAGAGACTTGGGGTTGAGAACCAATTATGTAAAACATTACAGGGAACATTTAATTTTAAGACCACTATTATTTGGATAAATAGATAATATAAACACTTATTTTGTAACTCACTAAAATAGCTTTGAGCCGATCATGTCTTTGTTGGGGAAAAAAATCGATGTAGCACAGTATCAGAATATTTGGCATGGCAATACTGTTTGATACAGGGAACAAACAGTGTTCATACAAGTATTCTTTTATAATGTTTTTTTAATATTATTAATGCAATGCAAAAACATTTTTAGTGCTAAATAATTAAATAATTATAATTAAATCACTGTATAATCCACCAGAGGGTGCTGAGCTTTGTTTTTGTTATGAGGTCAACGGAGGTCATGGTTAGCGTGATATTTGAGTTTTTATCACAGTCTGTCTGTTTGATAACAATAAAAAGGATTGAAATGACATTAAAGGACTGAAAACTATTTTACTGGATACAACAAATGTTAACACTTTTTTTTCTTTCGGGACATAATTTAACAAAATTAACCACAACAAATAGCAGCATGTTACCATGGTACTAAGCATGACACAAAAACATTTAAAATCACAACAATACTATCGTATCGTTACGCACTGTGATAATATTGTATTGTAGTGCTAGTGCACTCGCTAGTTTCTTGAAGGGCTTTCATTTGCATCTCATGACCTTCATCAGTGGACCGAGTTTACTCAGTTGTCCTGGAAAGAGAAGGAAAAAATTAAAAAAAAAACTTGCAGGGTGCAAGTCTAAGCACCCAATGCAATCTGGATCTGAAGGCTCAGTAATCAGAGAGCAAATAACATTTATGAAAAAATAATCACTTCATAAATAAATATAACAAAAATACTTTTAAAAACATATAAAAATAATTGTTAGACGAAATTAACAAATGCAGATATTTCAGATTAAGGTATATTTAAGATTATTACAAATTATTTTAGGTTATTATCAAATTGTAATAAATGTTTAAAATGAGAAGTTATAGTTGTTGACAAATACATTAAAAGAAACATAAAAAAAATCCCTCTTGTTGTTTTTGCTACATTCAAGTGTTAAAATCCTGCTTATAAATACTAAATAATAGGTTAACAGAAAGTTTTTCCTTTAAGGCTTTTTGTCTTACAACGGTGAAGGAAATTTTCAGAAGTCTCCGTGCCTCCTGCTGTGAAAAAAAGAAAAAGTTTTGACCAATTTCTGCTTGTACAGCAGAGTTACATTTTAGATTGTTTCAAAGCTGCTTCCTGCGACTGAGGCTGGCATCTTTGGAGAACTTGTAGCTGCTGTGTTTTATGTTGATCCCTGAGCTGTTCCAGTTTACACATATTCAATCCATTCACTCTGCTCCGACAAGCAGCGCTGTTTGATCAAAGTCCATATACGTACATATTGTTTGATCCTCTCTGGAGCAGGCTTCCAGTCTGGAGCTGAATCCTGTCACTCACCCAGACAGCTGCCCTGTTACAGTCGTCTGTAGTTCATTTATTTGTCGCAGTTAAAAGTTTTCCGTCAACTGTTGCTCTGTTCATTTTATTTTCTGTCTCTTCCCAAAGGAAATAGGTCTCTCTCTTTTTTCTCTCGTTCTCTTTTTGGACGTAGACCAATAACAGGCCTTTTCCACTTCACTTCTCCTGATGCTGAATGAGCAAAGGAGGATCCCAGAGGAGCAGGAATATTTTATTAGAGTGATATTTTGAAAGTTCTTCTCCTCTTCTTGTCTTTTTCTCTCGTGAGGGAATTTTAGGATGCTGCAACATTTCTGTGTGTGTGTGTGAGAGAGAGAGAGTGAAAGAAAACAGCTCACACAGAGCAAAGACAATTCAAAGTTACAGCTAAATGACAGGCTGGGAGCTCCGGTCTTTTGAATTGCATTATTTTCTTTGTATCCCTGCTTGTGAGGAGGATGGTGAAAAAAAAAAAGAAAGCCCAATTGGGACAGAAAGCGAGCAGTTCAGTCTCAGGAGAATTACTCTCAGCACAAACAAAAATAGCAGTCATTTTTTGCTGACAAACACTTTTTAATGTGAGGGTGTTTTTTTGTGAAGCTGGGCTGTTTTTGTTTTCTTATTTATGACGAAGCTCCCATTTTACTGAAGAAAGGGTGGTGTATGTGAACTCTAGCCTTGATTTACTGTAGCTTAAAGGTGTATGAGAAAAAACAAGGGAAAGACAGATGTTTGAGTTCTTTAGTTTAAATGGAAGCAGTGCCCCCTCCCCCGAAAAAAAAATTGCATTAGAATATATTGTAATTAAAGAAAATTTATAGTCCAACTGTACTTTACAGAACTAACAAACAATTTAAATTTTGCCCGTTCTAAAAAATGTCACTTTCACATACTATACTATACACATGATTACACCAACACACACTCACACACACTTGGACACAGCCAGACAGATCCACACGCCCTTTTCCTGCAGGACCCTGCAGATGCAGCAGAAACAGTAGAGTCGGTCTCTCTGGTAAACAAACAGTGAGAGGCTGCTGGGAGTCTTCACTGGGCCTCAAAATTATAGTCCGGTTAACCAAAGTCTCAAAGCCAGCCCCTTTTACTGCTACACACACACACATATACACACCAACAACCATATGCTGTATGTACACACCCACATCTCATGCATATGCGCACATAAGCACATTAAAGGCACTAGAGGCACACTTTAAAAGCACATATACAATCGGGTTCTAATGGGACCTTGTCTGCGCCACAGTTGAGCCAAGGGTAAAAGATTTTATAGACACCAGAGAGACTGTGAGGGAAGCAGGCCCTGAGGGGCTATCATAAATATTACCCAATCATCAGGCTCACAGTGTGAGGCAATTACTGATGAAAAAGAATCTCTTGCAATGTAAACACGGGTTTAACGTTTACAGCTTTTAACCCTGTATACCTGTAATACGATGTTAAGGTTTTCTTCTCTGGTTAAAGCTGTATTGCGTAGCCTGACAGATGCCTAGAGAGTGATGTGATAATGCTTTGTGGTTTGTAAAGTGTAAAATACCTGCCCTCTTTTGCAGGAAAATTGCACGAGTTTGGTCAAGACGATAGTTCAGTGAGAGGAAGCTGGATTGTTTAGGGCTTCTTTAATTTACTGTTAATGAGTTCTGCAATTACTGAGGGCAGTTTTCAGTCTCTGGAGGATATTTGGTGTGATTTATAATGCCATATATTCCAGCTAAAACATTTAAAATGATAAGTTCTCACAAAATTATTCACTATAAATCTGTAGTTTCCAAAGTGACAGTTTATTCCGAGTGGACAATTTAATTGTCAGCTTGAGACCACATTCCAACAACCCTGGTGCCAGAGAGAGAAACTTTTTTTTAGGGCGACATTTAAGTTCTCAGCTTTGCTGTTACAGAGCTACACAGAATAGATTGTGTTTGAAGGACAGCATTTCACAATGTAATTGACGTTCCTCGTGGGAGCCAGCAGTCGATGAGTCTCCTTGCTCGGGACTCAATTTAGGCGCTATAAAGTTGGCGTCATCTGAGTCTCAGCAAGAAGCAGAGCAGACACGACATGAGAAGGCCCTGTCCTGGAACAACCAGCAAGTTCTGAGTTTGTGGAAAATTGAGGGTCATGGGTCACGTAATTAGACAATAGTCATTTATCTTCTGTAAAATTGTGCTTTTCCCCAACTTTCTTTCATCGAACTCTCTTTTCCAAATATGGCTGGAATTGATTTTGTCTGAGGACATCTCCGGCTGGAAGCTATGAAAGTGAACTCCATCTTCCCCTCTTTTTCTCCCTCTCCACGCCCCCACCTTGTTGTGAGTCATTGCTGACCAGTAGCCTAATAGGCTCAGTGTAATTACAGGCTAAGGTTTTTCGGCAAAGGCCCATCTCTGAGCGTGCTGCATCAGCCATGACACTCTCAACTTAATTGTTAACTCATTCAGCACACAAAGCAAAAGATGGTACATGTACACTTCAACAGTCTCACAATCTGGAATTAGATCTACTATGTAGGACTCCAGGTTGTGGAGTTCAGGCTCATTGTTTTGGAGTGGCTCCGAGCTGGACTGTGATCAGTGAAAGATCAGGAAAAAAAAAGGAGAGCCAGTCCAAACCCTCGGAAGCTGAGTACTGTTGCTCGATGCATGACCACTGCTGTGGCTGCATGTGTTTCCTGCTCAAGTCTGTATTTTCATTTCCTGTTTATCTGATTGGCTGTTGTCTCTACGCTGGACATACAGACTGACTGACAGCTCTGACTTTGATTACCCCCCTAAAAATTAAATACCAAAGCAGTGCCAGGACTTCAGTTAAAGATTTCGGATACGGGTTCTCTTAACGTCAGTAAATTCATGATGCCCAGTCTGTGAAGATGGCCAAGCAAAACAGATAGTATATTTAATACATTTAAAGGCTCCAAGACAAAAAATGTATATGGTACATTTAGGGTGTGGGTTGACATCGTCTGTGTTTATGTCTATGTGCAATTGAGCATCCATAACAGACTTTTTTCCCCCTTCATCTGGCCTTCCTCTACAGCTCTTTACATTGATTTGGACCCAGTGCATCTGGACATTCTTCCACTCTCCCTCCATGCTCACACATACATACATCCCTACCTCCTGTCTCCTTGTTTTCCCTCCTTGTCTCCAGCCGCTACCCGTCCTGTCTTACCTTCCTCCAGTCTCGAAACAAGAGTGGTGGAAACAGCCGAGTGATAGCCGATAGCCCCCCTGCGAGTGCTAGTCTGGGCCGCTGCCTGTTTGCCTCTCGCCTTGTAGTCACTCTATCTATCTCGCCTGTGCCTCCCTGCCTCACATAAATCATCCTCAATCCTACTACACGGCCAGAGAGAACAGAGAGAAATCTCCCCCTATAAATCTGGTATTAGTTTTACCTCGCATAATGAACACAGGGCTAAACGGTCCTGGATACATGAGAACAGCATGTCTTGCAGATGTACTATAAATATTTTGATACTAGCCGGCTAGTTTGCAGAGGGGAAGTAGACCAGTGAAATACACAGAGGAAGGGAAAAGTGTAAAGTGGAATGTTGGCCTAGCCCGAGTGTCTGTATTGTCTTTAGCACCTACAGAGGGTCTCGATCCAAGAAAAACGCTCTTTACGGGGTTCCTGTTCCCAGCCGTGGTCCGGTACCACTCTTGGATACGCTGCGTTTCCTTCGAGCCAATCCTTCTGGTTGGTCTCAGAGGAGGGGGGCTCATTGTTTGATTAATAGCAAGATCAGACCTGATTGAGTGATAGATGTTTTAAAGGGAAACCCAGCACACCTTAGGGATACTTGGGGACTCAGTCTGGGAAAGGCAGCTGGAGGGAGGGTTCGATTCGTGGAACGGCTGAATTAAAGTGAAGGACTAATAATAGTACAGCTAATTACACAAAGACTGTACAGAGTTGGGTCGCCAAGCATGCCTAATGACTCTTTAGATATTTTGTTGCAGCTATGTAAAGACGAACTGCAACATGCTCACGCACTCACATAGAAAAGTGGAAAAACTGAATTACCATGTTTTTGGCCTCAGCCCCGGGCACTGTCACCCTACCCCATCAAAGAGTCACACACCCACCCACGCGCACGCACACACACAGAAAACCTACAAACGCACTCTTACACATGCACAGTTCCAGCACTGTGACAGCAGGTGGTGTGTGACACGTCAACATCTGAAGGTTCCCTGGCAGACAGAGAAGGAGTTCTCAGCTCTGAGCGCCCCAGTCCCTCAGATCTATCATTGGGACTCTTTTAATGGCAGCCTTCGTCACATATTACTGCTTTATTTTCTCCTCTCCATCTCCCAGCCCACAGAAGTTCCTTTTTTGTTCCTATTTTTAAGTACAAGTGATCTCAATTAGGGACCTCCGTGAAGGCGGTAGGCGGCAGACAGTCAGAGCAATAAGAGCAGAGAGGAAATTGTCTTTATACACCCCCCCTCCCTCTCTCCCTCCCTCCCTCTCTACCCTCCTGCCACAAGCAGTGAGCAGCCGCCCCCTCCATGTCTCCATCTCTTTCCATGCTGCTCTCTGCCATTTCAACAACAGAGCGAAATACTCTTTCTGCATCTCACCGTTGTTGCTGAGAGATAAACTCTGTAGGCACAGACACACCAGCCACCTCATGGTCTACAAAACATTGATGACAATTCAGAGAACATGCACAAACACACACACATAAATATACCACAGGACGTGCCGTCCCTGTCCAAACAGTTCACGGTGATGTCACAGGCTCAGTGACAAACAGTCATTAAGAGCTTAGTGGTGATCTGGGATCAGTGCGTGGATATGAGTTGCTGAGGTTGTGTAGATGAGGTCACAAGGAGTAAAGTTACTGCCCGTCGTCATCCTCCTATGCCTGCTAGCTGCTTCACTAATTGACTACCCTGTTGGCCGACTACCAGCCCAAGTCAGACTAACTGACCGGCAGGTGTGTTTTAGATCTGCATTTCTACTCCCCTGATTGATTTAGTCGACTGACCAGTAGACTGGATCTTTTGTCGCTTTGCTACCCGGCCTGGTGGGCTCGCTGACTGGTAAGCTGGCAGTGCTGGTTGGTTGGTGGCCTGCCAAACATGGAAACATCCCGTTAGAACTGAAAAAGCCTGGGCCTCGTCACAACTCCCCTCTAGAAAGCTATAATTAAGTGTCTTGAAAAATGCACCACAGTGAAATGTTGCCTTAATCCTGAGTCTTAAGTGGCTGTACTTTTCCTCTTGAATGATGAGAGTACACACTTAGGAAGAGGAGAAGCAGAGAGGGAGCATGTTGCTCTCTTGTGCTCTCATTATTTCTCTTTGTGACGGAGTCAAATATATAGTTATTGTAAAATATAAAAGTACATGAACTCTTTCAAGCGGGCGTGTCCTGGTTAAACTCTTGACTGTTGATGTGTTTTTTAGGATCAGTTCTGTTTACTCCATCATGAGCTGCTAGTAGTAAGGATACATGGCCTTTGTGTGTATGTTAGTGTCCTAGTCACACAGCAAGAGAGTTGTAAAGAAGCTGACAGATGTACAATTATAAAACGACATGGGAAGAGAGAGATTCTGTATGGTTAGGTTGCTGTCAACATTATAGCATGTGTGCATACATATTAGCGGTTCACACAGTCTTTGTCATTCCAAGTGGAATGAGAACAGAACCTTTTATTACAAGCTTGGTACAGTATATTGATGGGAAAATTAGTCAGGGTGTCAGCTGAGTTTGATTTTTATTGAGAACAAATAATTGAAACTGAGCAGCAGAAATACAGTATTACCATAAATCATAAAATGCACATCCTGCTCAATGTGGTATATTGTGGTTCTTCACTGTTCGTGACTTCTCCTACTGTGCACTGACTCCAAGCCAGTGTAACACAGTAGATGAATAATACCAGAGCTGAGAGAGACGATCCAGCTGTGCGCCAGGCGAGCAGCAGTTGCATTGAACGAACAGCTTTTTTGTTAGATTCATTACTACATTACATTGAGTCTATTAATACTGAGCAGGATAGGTCAGATATCTGAAAAGTCCAATATCAGAATTCCAGCATCCGCATTTAATCAAAAGTTGATTTTTTTTTGGTTGGGTTAACCCAGGACACTGGGGTGGAAAAGTGGTGTTTTTTGATTGAACGGCGTATTCTGGCACATTAACGCTTTCTCTGGTGTCTCCCCCCACATCTCCGGGACTTCAAACGTTGGATTTTAAACGCAGAGGTCGCCCAACCTCTGACTGACAGAAAGCCAGACAGCGGGCCTTACTGTATGAATGCTGGGCTGTATCCTGTAGGGAGCTGGAAGACAGATGCTGGACGTATAGCGGAGAGGCAAAGCGGAGTCAGATGGGACAAACACTCTTTGATGAGCCTAGCTTGTCAGGGTTTAAGTCACGGCTACACCAAGGGGGAGGGGGTGTGCTGTTTGGGGCCTGGGATCAAGCTCTTCCTGCCGCTGTCTCTGATGGGACAATAACAGAGTGCAGAAAATCCAAATTTAAGACTGATTACTTGGCATGGAAATGTGAATGAAAGTTGATCGTCTGGATAAAACTGGGATACGTCTTTTATATAATGTACGCATGGATGTGTTTTCTATGAATAAACGTCAGAAAAAATAGCTCTAAAATTCCAAATGCGTTACAAATAATCAGACTGATTGAATTGATGGCTTGAAATTGACTCAAGGGTTGTATTATTTCATCCCTAACATTTCCTAAATTAAATTCCACTACAACATTAAGGATGTTTTCCACATTACCCCAAATGTATTCAGCGGTGAAAAAGCGATGTTATCGGAGCTGAAACTTAACTCTGTTGGAATAACCGGCTCCACGGTTCCTGCAAGGCCATGTTTATCACTATTACAGATTTAATTACTACTATTCACATTTATCCATCCATGAATTGTTAGCTGATCTTTGAGAATGTTGGACAATGTGAACCATATTTCTGGTGTTTGGGGCACACGGAGGGGAAGTGTAACTCAATCACTCTTTTTTTTTTCCTCCTCCCTGTCCACATGACGAGGTGCCAGATGCGTGTCAGTGCTTTCAGACTTTATATATATCCCTCCCACATCCTCACACACACAAACACACACGCAATAACAGACATGTATGCATTTGCACACCCACGCACATTCATACTTCTGAAACACAAGAAGTTAAGAAGTTATTTCAAGTTACCCTTAGAACTCAGGCTTTAATGCTTATTTTTTTTCCTCTCAGCACAGAATAAATGCGTAAGACTATATACCACTTTACAACTGAAAAACAAGCTGCAAAAGCTGTGACAGGACCCAAATAACCTGACAGCTGTGCCTCCCAGTAGTCCCTTTTATTTTGAAACAGGCCCAGAGTATCAAAGACTTTTGTCTTAAAGACTCTCTGAGATTAAAGCCTGTTTGGGAGCAACGGAAAAGAAAAACAGTGGCAATACACATGCTGCCCTGTGATGTGGCACTCAGAGAGACTCATTGGGAGACTGATGGGTAATCAGGCTAGAGGGTGGGGTGGGCTGATGAGAGGCGGCTGAGAGATGGAGTCTCACAGAGGGTAGATGATGCCCTCTACAGTAGACACAGGAGGAGGAGGCGAAGCAGGCCTGTTCACTGACTGCCTTCAGAGCCGCATCCACACTGAAACAGAGACAGTTCAGCACTAGCACTAATTTTTATTTTTTTATTTTAACTGAATTTTTGCTCACGTTAAAAAGTTCTTATTAAGTAGAAATGTAGTAAAGAAATGTATTATTTTTAAAATAATTTTTTGTGAAAATATGTGATTTTTGCTTTTGGAAAATGCATTTTTTCATGTTATGTTGCAAGTTATTCATGTTAACATCATTTATTTTGCAATGGTGTAGGAAATATTCAGATCCCTTTTTTGAAAATCACTCCGTAAAAATACTCCATCTCCTGCAGGGAAATTATTTCATGCTATACAGGATCAAATTACTCTTGTTGTATCAAAAATTCAACTCATCATAATACAGGAATATGGCCTGTGTGTTATATTATTATATATTATTTTATTGGGGAAAGACTACTGATGTATTCACGAGTTATTTCAGTGTTTAGGATGGTGAAGAAGATCTAATTTTAAATTCTTTGTAAACTCCTGGGCAGTCTAAACTGCAAAAATTCATTTTTTTCCCAATGCTCATTTTGTTTTCTACATGAAATCTTATCTTAAGCTTTTGAATAATTGTCAGAAATAAAATTACAATATCTTAAATGTAGAGAAGTATTACTAGTGCACATGTACCTAATTACATTTCAACACTTTCATTTTGTCATATGGATATGAATAGTCACTGTGTTGTGCGTAATTACGCACCGTCTAAATGACCAATAGACTCATCTTTTAGCCCTGTAAGATCGTGTGTTTGTTTCCCATTAAATAAATACGATAAGTTTGCTTTTCGTGGCACGGCAGGTTTTAAAATTTGATTTTACATAATTGATTTTCTCTATAAAAAGCCTTCGGTGTGGAAGAAACGACCACATGTGAGGCGGAACATAAATTAAAGCCCTTGTGAAGTGGAATCGCTGTACACCTGCGCAACAGCTCTCCCCGGCGACCGTGTGAAACTCTACTCCTGCGCCTGTACCTGACTCACCGCTCTCCGGTGACTCACTCACTCCTACCTTATGGAGTGTAACTCACCTCTCACCCGAACTCGGCTCTACTGAGCCGCGTATTGTCAGGACATAGTGGTAACACAACACGGACTGACGGACTTGCGGACTGACGCGTGTTACAGACTGGAAATGACCATCTCCGGTGCTAGGAGCGCGCGGACGGTCCAGCGGAGCGGTAACATGTCGGTATGTACAGCAGGATGTGAAAAGTGTTTGTGAAACTCTTTAGATGTGAATAAGGACATAGAGAAAGGTGTGAAACGGAGCCCCACGTGTGTTTCATGGAGGTATAGACGTTACACAGAGACCTGTCCCGTCGTCTATATATAGGCGTGATAGATTATGGCAGAGGGAATGGATCTGACTCCAGACACCACGTGTTGGAGTCGCATCAGCGCAATAATTGCTGGGCGCTCGAGCTATATAAACCACAAAAAGCCTGAGCACGGGAAACCCCGGCCTCCAAACACTAACCGCATTTACGGCTACAAAAACGGGATTCAAGCCTATTTTCCGCCTCCTTCATCTCACCGGCATTGATTTTTTTCAACCTTTTTAACCCTTCATTCAGAACCTGCGGCACGGCTGAGAAACTTTACGGGAGAATATGTACAATTTGCAGGCGTCGCGGGGTGTTAAATAACTCTGTTAAGTATTGTTAAGACTTTGAGAACTTTTTGTGTGTACATAGCCTGCGGGCTTTTTGTGAGCCTTTCAGTTTTGCACAAAGACTTCAATGACGCACCTGGAGCAGCGCTTTGACTTTACTGACACTAAAGGAAGACAGACAACTGTTGCTTTTTAGATCTGCTCTTTTTTGTTACTTCATAGCCTATTACGCGCCTGGACATTATTTGATGTTATTTATATCTACACATGAGCAACTACGGCTGCGTTATGGCGCATGGAATCTTCGTCCGAGAAGTTTAAAAAAAGAGCTTGTCATTTAAAACATCATCAAGTTTTCAAGGGTTGTTTTTCTTGCTGGAGAAGTGTGTTTTATTTCTTTTGAAGGCGCCCACCAAAGTTTGTAGTGGAGAGTGTTTTGAAACGTTGTGTGCGCTCACAAAGTCCCATTTTCCATTGGCAGACGCGCTGAGGTTCAGCGAGCAGCGCCGCACACTCCGAGTTTCTCCCTGAGTGTGTGCGAAAGAAAGAAAGAGAGGAGCTGGAGAGCCTTTGGTGCCTTTTTTGATAATCCACGCTGTTGTGATGCGAATTCCCGTAGATCCCAGCGCCAGTCGGAGGTTCAGTCCGCCGTCCAATAGCCTCCAGCCGGTCCCAGGGAAGATGAACGATGTGAGCTCTCCAGCCGGGCAGCCGGACGCAGCGGCGGCGGTGCCAAGACTGCGTCCCCACGAAAACCGCAGCATGGCCGAGATCATCGCCGACCATCCGGCCGAGCTGGTGCGGACCGACAGCCCCAACTTTCTCTGCTCGGTCCTTCCCTCCCACTGGCGGTGCAACAAGACGCTGCCTGTCGCCTTTAAGGTAAGTCCCGTCCGAATGATGTGCTGCTGGGTTAAATGGGAGGAAAAGCACTATGTAATTCAGTCTACACTCTCACCGCTAAATTAACCCAAAATGTATTTTAGAAAAGAGATAATGCTTGAGTCTTTCTTAAAAATACAATTTCTAAGACTTAAGCTATTTTCAGTCTGTTTGTTGTTTTGAGGGAAGTTTGTTGTGTTTGTTTTCTTCCCTCATTTCCTATTTCAACAGTTAATCACCTATATTTATGACAGTTTCTGTAACAAATAAGTTACATATATTTTTATTAATTTACAAAAAAATTGCGGGTTATTATGCTGGTAAAACGTGGATGCTAAAATGTTTTCTGGGATTTTTTATTTAGACTAAACAAACAAATGTATTCAGAAATTTTTATCAGTATAAAAAAAAGCCTGTAGAAAAATTGATGTTTACGGAACCCTGAAAAAATGCTAAGGCTTTGGTAAAATATATCAAGAGGCAAAGAAGAAAAAGAATCGCATGTTTGTATTGTTTTTCATAATTTTTTTAATATAAAAGAACTACAATTTATTTATTGCCTACTGTCTTAATGTAGCAAACTGAAATAGTTCTGGATCATTTAAATATTCCTGCAACTAAAATTTAAAATTTGTTTCCATTGGAATAAAATACAGTTTTTTTTTTCATATTAGGCAACTGTTTTATTAGTTAGAAGATTATGTAAAATAAATTACAACATGCTGTACACATATATCAGAGCACAATGTGCAAATAGAAAATTATTGTAATTATGTTGAGTTTTACTGAACGTTTATTGAAAGAGACCAGCAAGGGAAAAATGTCAGTGCAGCAAAGGCTGATTGTTTATACATTTCAGACCTCTTTAGGCGCTTTTGAAGCCTCCACACTTTTTTGCTCCCATAGTAATTCACAGGAAAGGCGCCTTATTAATTACTTGACAGATATTACTTTAAGGATGGATCAAAGACACTCCAAAGTGGAAATTTGTGGCTGTAGCCCTGGCTCCAAATCAAATGTGACACTTTTTAAAATATATGTGTTACTCAACCGTTCTTATTACTACAGCTCTGTAATTATTGCTGCAGTAGGCCTGCTCATGCTCTTTTATCTGCATCCAGAAATCTAAATGATAACACGAGGCCTCAGTGCTTTTGTCTGAAGACTGCCTTTTAGAAATAAAATGAAATTTAATGAATTTGTAAAGACTATTAGAAGAAAGTTGGTTTGGTGTAAAACCAGTCTGTCACATTAGCTAGAATTCCTTAATGAGTGAAACTGAGTTCTTTTTTTCCCACAACTTTTGGCTTTTAAACTGAAGGAATTCCTCTATTAAATTGTGTAATATAATCAAATTTCAAATTTTCTTTAATCGTGAAAATATGAAATGGATTAAGTTAATATTTCAGTAATTTCAAGTCACAAAATGAGGGAGTGAAGTCCGAAAACAGTCCAAAGTGTTGCCTAAATGCCCTTTGGCCTTTGTGCTTCCGACAGGTGGTTGCCCTGGGCGACATACCTGATGGGACAGTTGTCACAGTAATGGCGGGCAATGACGAGAACTACTCTGCTGAACTGCGGAACGCCTCAGGTGTGATGAAGAACCAGGTAGCCCGTTTCAATGACCTCCGCTTCGTGGGCCGCAGTGGCAGAGGTGAGGCCTGAAACGCTCTGTGCTCCTTTCATTTTAAACTACTGCAACTCAGTGGGAGCTATTAGGTTCAGTGGTGTGGATTAGTGGTCACACTCCCTTCGTGGCAACCACATAATGATCTTTAACTCCGGGCTTAAATCCCACCATACGACTCCTAAAGTCTAAGCTGTGAATCATGCTGCGTCCACTGCTTTTGATTTAAATTAAGCCCCTTGATGTATTTTTTTTCTATCTTTTAAACCAGGTAAGAGAGAAAAGATTTGTAAAACCCACTGTTACTGACTACTCTTATCCTTCATTTTAAAAAACAAAGTTTGGACAAAAAGAGGATGAGTGTCAGTCCAACATCAGCTGTTTGAGAAGGTTTTGATCTGATATCAACAGAGGTTTTCTATCCTCTTCCTTAACAGTCACCTGGAATGACCCGCTCAGCTCAAGTCTATTAACATGCTGGGTGGTGCTGCAGTCTCGCGGCTGATCACTCAGCACATGTCCTCAGGCTGTCAGGCAGCGAGCAGCAGAGGCGCCCTTATTATAGGTCAAATGGCATTCCCTGAATACTTGGCAATGCCAAAATGACTCTTTGTATCATTAACCGTCTTGTCACTAAATCATCTTTTTTTTTATGACATCTGTCTTCCAGCTCCCTACAGATCTGGCACCAAGGATGTGCTCTCGCCCTCACTGGAAACATTTTCTTAGAGACTTTTGTTTTCTGCAAGTCTCACAGAAAGTGGTCGCCTCTGATAAGTTTGATGGTGATAAGCGCTGTCAACAGCTCCACCACTGACTTTTCCTCTCAGTTTGCTTCTCTGTTGTAGCTGTCAAAAAAGGGAGGGAGAAAAGGCAGCCAGGGGAGATGAGGGGTGAGAAAGAACAGGAAGCAGAGGGGAACGGTGGCTGGACTTGTTGCTGCGGAGACCTTTCGTGCGTCCCTGCGCTGTGACACAGAATCTAGTCACAGGAAGTGACATAGGAGCCAGAGAATATCAGACTACGAGGTGTCTGAAATGAACACCAGGCAGTGACAAAGATCAGTACAAGCAGAGCGAACTGATAGGATGTTTGATTACTAAAAGTCATGCACACAGAGGCGGGTAGAGTCAACAGAGATGGACAGGGATCGATAGTTACGGGCTGAAATGAAGCCACAGTACAATGATAGCAAGGGGTTATAGGACTGGTGAATCAAAGAGTAATCAGATACTTGTGATACCATCATTAGAGTTAATAGTGTAGTAAGTTCGAATTAGATGGCAGGTAACAGATGACAGCATCTATGATGTCTGGGGTGCAGGGAGGTGACGCACTGGATGTCCCACTTTATCGCAGATCACTGTTCACCCACATGCACCTCAGATCAGATATGCCAGATAACACCTGTTGCACCTGTGATCTGCTATCTCCACGACATGTCATCACAACCTTGAAAGGTTTACAGTGGACTAGAAAGGGGGAGACATGGTTGCGTCTGAATGGACAGCTGCTTTGATGAGTCGCAGCAAACCCGCCCCCCACTTCCTGTGCGTAGCCATGGCTACGTGATGCGTTTGCATACCTCAGATGTTAGTGCTGCTGCTGACTTGGCTGTTGAACTGTGATTCATAACGTTCCGCATGGAAGCACATGGGAGCTACAGACACTCACACACACACACACACACACACACACTCACAAACACTCAGCCCCAAGGCAGCAACTGCTGGGGATTATCGAGAGAGGAAGTGACTATTAAAATGCCTCTCGCCCACTCACACAGTGTTAGACAGGGAGAAAGTCTGGATAACAAGATACTGGTTCCTCCAGTCCATCTTTCAATTAAGCTTTGCCAAAGAACCTAAATAGACGCTCTCAAACAGCTAATGTTGTCTGCCCTTAATCCTCTTAAAGTTGATTTTTTCCAGTTTGTATTGGCTATTATGTGATCACAACCACACTTGTGACTTGGGAATGGTTTAGCAATGAATGCAGGTAATTGTCTCTGCAGCTGGTGTGTCATTTGATGTTGTTTAATGTCACCACAGGCAAGAGCTTCACGCTTACAATCACAGTATTCACCAACCCACCACAAGTGGCCACTTACCACCGAGCCATAAAGGTCACCGTGGATGGACCGCGTGAGCCAAGGAGTGAGTACAAAGGCACACACATACAGTACAGTGCGGAAATATGCAAACATACACAGCAAACAACAAACTGCATCCTTTACTTTGCCTTCAAAGGGGTTTGCTGGAGATTTAGTACTGTATTTAAAAAAAAACAACAGTTACAAGAGACAGATTTAATAAAGAATGATCAAAACTGTAGAAGCAAAACCCAAACTTTCCTAATTATTTAGTTTCAAAGCTCCCTCATGCCCACAACTCTTATTATACCCCTCAATAGCACCTTTCATTTGACATTACCTGCCTCCTTAAAGTATTCTTAATGTAAACCCTGCTACTCCAGTTTGAAACACAGACCCAAATTTGAAGTATCAAGCCTGAGCCTTGGTAACAGGGATCCCAATCAGGGTAAGTTTTTCAGACATCAGAAAATTCCCCCCAGACCCTCGGAAGACATGACACTGTGACTTGTTTACGCAGGCTGAGTTATACTCCTTGTGATGAGTAAAGCAAATTTTAAAATTAGTGGAGTGCTCCTTTAACCAAGCTGTGGGTGTGGCTTTCAATGCAGCCAGCCAATGGCATCCGTTGCCAAGCTAAGACAGGCTGCAAAAAAATAACAAACAAACAAAATTAACAAAAAGATTTACTGACAAAAGTTGTGATTGTGTTAATAAGAAATCAACAGGCTTTTAATTTAGTTCCTCTCTCAGAAAGCGGCTCAGCCTCCCCTGTGACAATTCGAGAGACAGAAGAGGCATAAAAAGTGAGGCAGAATATTCCTGAGAGGGTACACTGGGTAGCAGAATGCTAGCATCAGCTCATTTTAATGGGCCATATAAAAACAACTGAGGAGGAAAAAAAACTTTACTATAGTCGTCAGTGCCAACTGGTCTGGCATGCAGCTGTTTCCCCAACCCCTCCTCCCTGTTCATAAAAAATAAAAAAAAACATTTTCTCATCTCACCGCGTCTCAATGAAGAATATCACATCCCAAACAACCCACCCGCCCACCTGCCCCGTCACATATGGCAACAGGACACACAGAGACAGAGAGGAGCCAGGAGACGGTGGGATTAGTACCACCATCAGTCTCTGTTGTAGGAAATCATCCCTGTGTGCCAAAAAACGCCTCAGACACTCAATGCTTAATGTTCATCAACACGCACCCTGAAACAAAGGCACATGCTAGTAGTCATACGCACGTGTACTTATGATCACGCCCACTTTTCCCCTCCATCCATTCTCACTCTCAAGCCATCTTGTTTGATCAAAAGCATTTCCTGTGCATCTGCTGTCCCTCGTCATATGACTCTCAAACAAGTACTGTTATTTGGTGGCGAGCAGATGGGAGTTGGAGCAGAATTTGTTTAGAAAAGCCCCAGTTTGGTCTCAACAAAGTCTTAGATTTGTGTCCAGAAAGCCTTCCTGGAAGCCTGGACATATGTGAAGTAAGACTGAACCACTAAAGTAGACAAAGGCAGTACTACCTAATATCAAGTGAAGGGATTTTGGCATAGAGAAGAAAACTTTACACATTCACCTATTATTCTTCCCTTTGTCTCAGACCACAAATTGGTCCGAGACGAAAGAAACTTTTAAGTTAAAGCCTACATGTTCTAATTCAGTCTCAGGACAGTAATTTAGGCAATAAAGAGTATGTCATCATACGTAACCCCCTGAACTTCTTTACTTTGCTGTTAAGTGGTCAGAATTGCAGCGCCGGTGTAATTTACCCAAAAACTACAGCCAGAACACGTCTCCCTCTCAGGGGTCATTAAGCTGAGGTCGGAGGGTGGCAAAACACACATGTGCCCTCTCAACCGCGCCTCCGCTCCTTCAGGTTTCAGCACGGAAAGAGTCATAGCTGAGAGCACTGGCTGTCTCCAAAACTGTGATTCTATCTGTGAACGCTTCATTGACACATGAAGAAGGGGGGGGCTTTGTTGGCCATTACAGCTCTATTTTGTGTTAAACGAGTGGGTAATTAGGAGGCCTGTGGTACACCGGGCCCCTATAGGGAGGGGTCCACACAGAGACACACAGAGAAAGAACAGTGGGCTGTCTTAAGCTTGACTCACACTGGCACTCTGTAGTCCTTCTCTGTGAAAACACAGCGCTGCTTCTGGAAAATAAGCTGATAATAACACTTGATTTAAAAATGCTGGAAACTGCTCTAAAAAGCTTAAATTAATAATCATTCTGCATGTTTTTATTGATTTTTTTTTTACACTTTTTCTGATGTTATTGGCAGTTTTTGCTTCCTGTTAATGACTTGCGTGGTTGTGGGTGTCTCATTCAGGAAGAACATTTTGTGTCAGCAGTGTTTGATAAGCCTTATGGTAACCATATGACTCTTTCTGAGGGGATGTCATTTCCCCAGCGGTTCCTCAACTAAAATAAGTGGGGGAAAAAAGTTGGACCACCCGTGAATGAATAGAGCTCATATCTCTGAACTGCGATGCTAAGATTTAGCTAATTAATTGCGTGGTCAGAGTGACAAATATTAACGAGGCCTAGTTTAAAGATTTGTGGTATGATTTTCATTAGAGGTTAACAATGTGTATATTTGTGTGAGCATGTGTGTGTATGTGTGTGTGTGTGTATGTGTGTGTGTGTGTGTGGGCATGGTAAGTGGTTAGTCAGGTCCCTCTGGCCACTGTGTTATTAGCGGGAGGCTAACTCGGTTTGTGGCTCTCATTGTGTTTAATCTCCTGACAGCTCTTGGTTACCCTGTGGTTTGCCACTACACCAAGAACTCTGCAAGTGTGCACACATATATGTGCCTGTGTGTGTTCATGCATGTAGACATGTGTGTCTGTTTGCTCATCAAGATATGATTATAAATGCATGTATGTCTGCACTCTAGCACCAGCATCTGCATGTGTTCACCCACATGACATGTTTTGCAGAGAGAGTGTGTGTTATTGGTGTCATTAGTCTAGTGTAGCCACAGTGCTGATTTGGAGCAGAGCTAATAGACCTCATTAAATGTCATTTTGAGCTAATAGACAGGGAGTGGTTGTTTAAACCAATATGCTTTTATAGGTGGTTCTGTCTCCTTTCAGCTGCTGCTGATGGTGGCTGTGGCCAGCTGAGACAAACTTCCTGAGTGATAATAGCTGAGCCGTAATAACACTAAGTTACTAGGATACTGGGCTTTCTGTCCAAACCAACTGTTCTCATTATAGTTAATTGATGACAGGCAAACAGAGAGGTGACAAAAAACATTGTGGCGTCACACATGCTGTGTCTTGCTGTGGCATACTGGAGGGGTTGTGCATAACCGAGTGTGTGTGTTGTATGTGTCAGTATGTGTGTGTCAATATGTGTGTGTGTGTTATATGTGTGTCTCAGTGGTGGAGGTTAGCGGTCAGGCTTGTCTCTGCTCTGTTTTTGAAACTTCTGGGTCTGGGGGTTCTAGGCTTGGGAAAAGGGTCGTGTTTTGGTTTGATTATGGTCAGGGTGTTAACAAGTCTGGCAAAGAGGCCCCAGTTACTTAGAGACTTGCAGACAATATTAGTGGTTCAGGCAAAGGACTCATCTGCCAAGCAAAACGCTTCCTGTGACACACACACACACACTCACACACATATTCACAGTACTTGCATAAATGTTGCTGCATATATACATAACAATGGCTTTAATGATAATAGCAACTTTATTTTTATTACATTTTTCTCAACTAGTTACAAAGTGCTTCACTATATGTAGACAAAGAGAAGATGAAGTAAAATGTAAAATTCCAGTAGAAGATAACGTGGCTAACATTGGACTGGAAATTATTTGCATAAAAATTCATGCAAAGGGACTTAAATGTTGACACAGAGGTAGCAAGTCAAGATTTTTTCCAGCAAGAAATTCCAGTCGCCTCTGGTTACTAAACTGGACCTAGGAAAAGCCGAGAGACCCTTGCCAGGGGACCCCAGGCTGTGGTCCGACTCAAAAAGGGGGTTGACAGACGCGTTTTGGGACTAGACTTTTTAGCCCTGAGCATCAGCAAGTGTTTGAAATCAGTTTTGAAGTGAACTATTGAAATGAAAACAGAGGGAATATAGGTCTGATGTGATGGCAAATCAAGAGACAGAGCTCTGGTTTAAACATGAATAAAATGATTTACAGTTTGGAAAATAAGATGTAATAAAAGCAATGGATAACTCTTTCCAGGTCAGAAGAAGATAGAAAATACTAGATATTAGTATTAAAGCAGGACTGTGCAAACTTCTTGACTTGAGCATCAAAACAGATTTCTATCCACAAGTTTAATATCTGTTGACAGATTGCCATGGTTTTATAGGACAAGCAGAATTAACATGTGAAGACCAAATCAAATAATCTCTGATTTCATTGATTTAGCGACAGGAAATCCAGCACTTAATCTCGTCAAAGCAGTTATGCCTCGTGGGCAAAAGAGGATTCTCAAACCTTAAATGATTTTAAAAATGTGACCACAGACAAAACAACAAATTTGACCAGTTTTTATTATTTCAATCTTGCGGACACAGACACAGACACACACACACCAGATGATCAGTTTAGACACAAGACCACACACTTGGTGTTTGTACTGAACATTTTCAGAGTGCGATCACAGGGCTGTGGAAGCTCACAGAAACTTTCTTAATTAAACCTGACTTTAGAAAAAAAAGACAAATATGGAGGCGGCCTGTCCTCCTTGAACTTGTGTGTATGTTTTACACTGAAAAACAAAAATAGAGAAAAATAACGTGGATTGAGAATGACTCAAATGTTTTACTTCTTAAGCCGGAGGCGTGTTAGAAACAAACTTATATTTAGTCTCGAGTGGGGCTGGTGCTAGCAAATGCTACAAGCTAATGACCATGCCACATATAGTTGGTGACACCTGCAGGTCAGCTTGCTGAAACCCTGCAGGATCATTTGGTCAGATAATATGTTCTGATAAGCTTTGTAGAGGTAATATCCTTGAGATTGTCTGGAAGGGCAAATTGGACCCAAATCTGCTGGATAAGTATCTAGTGACGAGCAATCTTAAATGAAGGTAAAAATAATGTTACTACTGCCATGTAATATTGAAACATATGACTGTATGTCATCTGCAAAAGATAAAACTTAATTTTACACTATATCTGCGAATAATGCCCCTTGAAGAAACTATATATGCATACATAAAAACAATAGTGAACCTAAAACTAAGATTTGTGGCACTCCACGCATAAGATGATGATGATAATGGATTTTCCACTGTATCAAGCACAACGCTGTGCACTAACTCCTATACTTACTCATGCAATCGAAAAAACACCTAAACAACCTTAATGGAGTGGTAATGAGGTCAGACTCTAAAAATACTCTCGAAACTGCCATCCTTAGTGCTGCTAGACTGGAAATAGTCTGAGTAAGTGAGATGTCTTCATCAACATGTCGTCATGACGACACCAAAGGACCTGAAACAGTGTCATCACACACACACATGCCATTACATGTGCTTCTAAGGTATTATTAACCTGTTGTAAAGCCTGCGCTTTGTTTCTTACCACAGCTGTTTATGCTCAGTGCTAAATGCTAAGCTCCTCACAGTTGCTAATAACATTGTGCCTCACAACTGAATAGATGATGTTTTTAAGCTTTCATTTAATTCCCCTTAACTGCGTACAGAAGTATATGGCCTTTTATGTATCTGGATTATGATTCCTTGATGGAGACTACATCAAACAATGTTTTCCAATAAACACAGCAGTTTTCAGGTAAACACATAGTACTCAGGTAATTGAAGCAGATTTTAGAAGATCCAAAACTCTTCCCCTTCACAGACAGATAACACATGCAGAAGTGTGTGCTGCTGCCTTACTCATAGCAGCTTTTAACAATGGGAGTCGGACAAATAAAACTCACCAAAACATCAGGAGGAAAAGGAATGAAAGGAGGGAGGGAGGGAGGAGGGGGAAAAAAGAGAGAAGAAAAAAAAGACTGCTGGCTTTTCCAGAGGCAGTCAGTCAGTTGAATGTCTTATGAAGTTCCTTGAAGAAGTGCCAAGGCCTTTACAACACAAAACACAAAATCATTCAGTGGGAGGGAGAGACAGAGAGGAAGACAGCAGACTAAAGAGGGAGAAAAAGGAGGCAGAAAGTGAATCATAAAAAGAGATAAAGATTAAAAAAGAGGGTTCGCAGTCGGTTGGCCTCGAGCTGCAACAAAAAACACCTCCGAGGGATTTGTTCTCCTCTGTTCTGAATCAAAACACTTTAATGCGAGCAGAGAGGTGCAGAAGGAGCCTGTCTAAAAAAAACACACACAGTCCGAATGCTGTGTGTGTGTGTGCTCTCTTTAAACTTTGCGCAAAAGTGTATATAATGTGTTTTTGTGTTCAATAAATGTTTCGCCTTTGGGAATTATTATGTATGTGTGTGTACATTAGTGTGTGTGTGTGTGTGTGTGTGCGTGTGTGTGTGTGTGTGTGCCCTTCCCTTGCCTGGCTTGCTTCCTCCAGGCTGGAACGCATGGACCACACAGACGGCTGGCAGCGCTCCACGACAGCCTGGCTCCCCCTTTCTCTCTGTCTCCTTCTCTCCTTCACTCGCTGCCTCATCTCTGACACCTCCTCTTTCTTCTCTCTTTTTCACTTCTTCCCTTTTTCTCTCTATTTTTTCCCCAATTCACTATTTATTATCTCCTTTCTTCCCTCCCTTCCTCTTCTCCCTTTATACTAGACCCCCATGGTAGACGGGCGTCTGGCCGTCACCCACTCAGCGCTTTTGCTCTTGAGCCACACTCTGCCAGCTTCAGATTGCCACCTGAAATAATTCATTGTTTCTGACCGCTCACAAAAACAACATGGCCACTGTGAGGGCTCCAAATAAAAAGTGAAATATGGAGCCAGTGTATTCATTCATCGACTTTACTGGCTGTTCCACCGTGAGATGACTGACACACTCATACACACACGCAAACACAGACGGGCTGATTCAACCCAGGCTCCATAAGCATGGGGGTTTTTCTGAATCAGCCCCAAAGATGCATTCATTCAATCGCACTCAGTGATCATAAACCAGACTGAAGGGCTTAGAGGGCATGACGTGACACCAAATTCATAAATTATCCCATTTATTCAGGATTTTGTGGTGCTCTGCATTTTCCTCATGTTACATGGGCAGCAGGCAGTAGAATTTCCTACTGATGATGTGTCTGTAGTGATAGCTGAAACTTGATGTGTTGGTGGAGGGAGGGGAGAGTTTCTCCCAAGGAATTTCATCAACATTTAGGGAACATCTTCTTGCTGAGACATGATAATCGATTCCACTCTCAAGTCAGCACAGTGTGAAGTTATAGCTAGGAGACTTGCACAAAGACTGGAAACAGGAAAACAGCTAGCCTGGCTCTGTCCTAACGTACAAAATCCACCCGCTAGCACCACTGAAGCTTCCTCATTAACACTTTTTATCCTTTTTGTAACCAATTTTATTACCTTTAAATAGAGCCAGGTTTACTGCTCCCTGCCTTTTCTCAGTTTGTATTATATGCGGATGCTGGCTGTAACTACATATCAACCGTGCAAAAATAAGAGTGGTATCAATCTTCTCATCAACTTCCGAGCAAGAAAGTAAAGAGATTATTTCTCAAAAACTTTCTTCAAAATTTTTGCACCTGGAACATTTTTCACCTGGAACAAAAGCACATTGATATCCTTATCATTAAAATCCTGGTACAAACCACCACCTAACTAAAAAACAACAGGGGTATTTGAAAAGTTTCAGCCAGGACATATGAGGGGAGCAGCTAACCATCCGTCAAAAATCTCTGTGCTCAGGCTCAGATCCAATCTTATGCTGCCATTAATTACAGAGGACTTATATTCTGTTTGCCTACTTACTGTTATCTCACTGTTATCAGATCAGTAGGAGCAATTTGAATCCAGGCTTATGTTTAGGGGACGACTGTAATAATACTATTCTAGGATCACTGTGTAACTGTGTGATTAGATGCTATCTATAGAGGTGTTATTTAATCCTTATTAATCTTTTTTAGGGTGTGTTTGTATGCATATGTGAGCCTTAACTGTATGTGCATGAGTTTTGGTGTATGCATGATGCATGTGTGCAAATGTCCGTGATTGCATATGCAGACGTGTGTTTGCATACGTCCACTGTTGCCTGTGTGTGTGTTTCTATTTGTGTTTCTGTGTATGTGCTAGTTGCTCACATCTGGTCTGAATCTGTCCATGTTTCCGGCCGCTGGCTGGGCAGGGAAGTGGCAGGCGCTATCGAAAATCTCCGCTGTTTTCACAGGGATGATGGGAATCTCAGGGACTTTCCCTACGGCAGTGAAATCATCCGCCTTTCCCGCTCCTTTAAATACCCCCGGCTCATTCCTCCGCCCTGCTAGGGTTCCGATAAAACAGCTGAGATGTCTTGTGTTTGGCAACAGTTGTCCTCTAAAAGGTGTAATTAACTCATGAAAAACTGTATTTACTGTCAAGGCCTGCTAAACTAATGGACTTGAGGTTTGGCTGTTTGGAGTGTAAATTGGACCTGAATGTGGTGGTTGACATGCTACATTCCTATAGGAGAAAAATAAGTTGGTTTTCTTTAAACTGGGTTGCCTCCTTAAGAAACTTGACAGTACAGTAGTCCAGGATGGACTATGAGGGATACTTAAAAAATGACAACAAGCTTATGTTACCAGTAACAGAGAGCTGACTTAACGTGCGGGTCAGAATTATCCTTTTATTTTCAAAATGCAACAATTCTACATTAAAATGTCTTAAAAACAATAACACGTGATGTATAGTTTGTTTAATTGTGTACTTAAATAAACCGATGCTTCGACAATGTACAAACAGAGAAAAATCTTTGGTTTTATTCAGGGTAACAGTATATTTTTTAATTTGGTCACCTGTCAGTTGTGCCATGCGACACACCAGATGTTATTTCAGTGAGTGAGGAAAGAAGTCGGCAAAAGTAGCTCAACTTGTATACATGACCTCATCTGTTAGCATTTCTGCCCGAATCAGTCAGATAGATTTTTTTGTCTGCAGCAGTTGCAGTTTGACAATGAAATAATCAGATCATGCGATCCCACGCAACTTCACATCATCAAACTGCGATTTTTGTTTTCAAAGATTTGATTTAGAGACCTCTGGTGGCAGAAATGACATTTTCTGCATTTTTACTCGATTAAATGAAACTTTGGACTGGTACTGTGTATGCTGTATCTTTCTGTATTTTGGGGTCTTCCTTAAAAAATGTTGAAATCACAAACCATCCTTAACTATTTCACCATGCGCTGCGCTCTTCACAGAGCCTGTGTGACTTGACAGGTTCAGACCCATCCAGAGCTCTTAATTTACTGGTCATCAGGGTCTCTTCCTCTCCATGTGCCTTCTCCCCCATAGTGCTGTCCCCCCCTCCTCTGTCTCCCCTCATCTCCCTTGGTCTTCCATTGCTATTTATTCCCATCACTAGGAGACGGGCTGTGCACAAAGGCCGCACTGTGTCCCAGGCTTTTTTAGAATAGAAATTTGGTCTGTTGAAAATGGAAACGCTATGATTGACTGGGCACAGCTTGCACTGAGAGATGAGGAATGCCAGCAAGAGGCACAAATTATCCACAGGAACGATGGAGAAATATTATTAATGAAATATGGCCATGAATTATGTTATAAAGCAAAAAGGACTTCAATAACCTGAGGTTTTTGAGTAGCCGATATTATTCGCGTTCCAAGGCAACTATGTAAAGAAGCTGATGATGAGATTGTCTGTTTATTTTGAACTGCACGATGCCAGTCCAGTAACGTCATTGTCATAAAAATCGTGGTCTGTCTGTCTGTCACTGACTGCAATTTCACTGCAGCCGTTCTCAAGTCATTGCAGAGCAAAATTCCAAGCAGTTGCTCCAGAATAAAGTAATTTGTTGTGAAGAGGCAGATGGTTTATAAAAGCATTTTATGGGGCTGAAAGTATTTCTCTTGAAATAGTGGAAAAAAATGCTACACAAAAGATGAGGCAGATGATTTTATTTTCAGTCTGAATTTATTTGATGATGAAAGTGATATAAAACCTGCAGACAGAGAGATAAAGGTGGGGACAGCATGCAACAAAGCTCCTGAGCTGGGGGGGTCATTAGAGCACATGTTAGACTATTAGTCCATAAGGACCCCCAGTGAGGCTTTGATCTTCGTAACAGTGATTCAGTAACACAAATGACGATTTCTGCCAGAGAGCTTTCCCCTCCCCTCCCCCCTCTTTCCCTCTAAGACACCCACCCAGTACTAAAGGTGTAGTGCCAGGCCTTTGTTCCCAGCGCAGGCAGCAGGTTGGACAGGATTCTGAAGTAGCTCACTGTGTCTGTCTGAGCCAAATGGAGCTCTGCCAAGCACAGCAGGAGTTTCTACTCTCTGCTGTTTGATATTTACTTTACCGCCTTTACAGGGGAACATAGTGCAAGACCAGACAGACACACTGACACAGGCCTGTGTCAGTAGTAAAAAAAGAACTATATGTGCTGCCCTCTTTTTCTACTCCACTTTTGCTAAACTATAGTCTACACCTGGGCCCCGAGGTCGGTTTTGCAGATAGCACAGCTGGGATAGAAATGCGCCCACTCAAACAGGGCAAGTGACACATTTGTCTTGTGCCTGTATGCTTAATCTGTGTTTGCAGTGTGCGTGTACTGTATTTGTTTTAAGCAGTCTAGAGTTACCAGCCTTGAAGAGCGATGAGGATAGAGTTAGGGGTATAAAGGGTGTAAAATTATCAGCAGAGGAATGCAGGAAAAGAATGAGTACAAATATTTTTGGCATGGGTTACGACTCCTGTGGGGATAATAAGGTGATGGCGTGAGAGCCTGTGTTTACCTGAGGAAGAAGCCTCAGGTTAAAGCTTAGAATACATGCAACTTCTCACTCTTAGCATAGTCCTGTCTTAACTCTGTTTTTCTCTCATGCAAGGTGACACAAGGTAATTTGCCTTTGTTGATTAACAGGATGTAGCATCCCTATCCCCAAAGCCTCTGCACCTCCTTTTTGTGTAAGAGCATGAACCATGTTTACCAAGTAAGCCATGGTACACATGAGACCTGAGTCATTCAGTGTGCATCATAAAGGAAACTGACTAACTAAAGAGAAGAGCAAACAAATTGAGATCATAAATCAAACAGGGCTTCATGCTGTCAACAAGCCTCATCTCACTGCAATAAAAATATGGTTTGCATGCATCACCACAGTATTAATAAACACTGTTGTCAAATTAAACAGTTTTTTTTTCCTGGTAGCCCTTCTGCAACTCCTTAGTGATCAAACTCTGTTTTCTTGTGTGACTACAGGGCATCGTCAAAAACTTGAGGACCCTCCAAAGACCGGTCTCTTCTCCGACCGCCTTAGTGAGCTTGAGAGGATGAGGGTGAGGGTGAGCGTTCCCACTCAAGGCCCCCGGCCAACTCTCAACACAGTGGCCAACTCTTTCAGCCCGCAAGGACAGACGCAGATAGCAGGTGAGCACCCGATTCTCAATTTTTACCTCAGACCCACAAAACATTGGATTTAAGCACCGTTACAGCAGGGATCTTACTGTCGTGTAGCAGATCTTGAACTCAAATCCTCGTGTGAAAAGAAGCCCCTTTTTACACAGGGGGCACTTTTATTGTGCCTCACTGTTCTTTATAAAACTTTCAAAGGCGGAATAAGACGGGTCAGTGTTGTTTCATGTCTGAGACGGCAAAAAAAGAAGGAACAAAACCGAATCAATATCAGTTATCAGTTAGTGGCTAACTCAAAGCGTAAGAACAGCAAATAAAAATGTCTGCATATATATTAGACATGAGGTGAGGGCGCTCCAAGCAGAGGACTGGCGGAGGACAGGCGGTCGGTAAATGATTGTTATTGTCTTTTTTTGCTATTGTTACTGTTTAGAATTAGGACTTGACTGAGGCCTAACGCAGATGTTAAACATGATACCAGATTCTAATGCTGTTGTGTTAAATGTCACACTCTTCGTGCCTGTTTGTGTTAAGCAACACCAGCATGCTAACTAAAACCACACTTTCCGGCATTGGTATTGCACGATCTGTGTGTTAAAAGGGCTGAATGTTCTCTTGCGTTACTTGTTTAGTGGTTAACAGTGTCTTGTCATAGAAAAACACAAAATTGTTTTACTGTACAACATCTGCAGGTGGTTGGAAGTGTATTAGGAATAGTATGCCATCTGTCAGAGGGGTAATTCCATAAAATGATATCAGTGCCTTATTTCCCTGTACTAAAAAATGACAGCTTTGAATGAAAAATGAAAATGAAGGAAAACACCTTTAGGCTTTTACCTGTCGGGTTATCGAGTTACTTTTGATGTGTGAATTTATGGCTTTGTGGCCTGGTTTCAAGCAAACAGGATTTAATTAAGGCCGGGCAGTCGTTCAGTTATGTTGCTATTCAAACACAGCATTGTTGAAAAATTAATTAGAGAGCAGTCGCATCTACACATTTCTTCAAAATGTCCTAAAGGGTTTTACTAAGTAAGCAAGCAGGTTAGTCACAAACCAGTCAACATTTGCTGTTTGTTAGGTGAAATATCAAACCCCAGCTGGAGCAATGGACACAGCCTGATGGGACTACAGAACATCCAGTGTAGTCTGTTACATTTCCTCTTAGATCATCTGTCTTTCTCTACCACGTCACTCTATCAATCTGCATCCTAGAGCGTAACACTATCTCTCAGGTATCTGGTCACCCACACCTCTGGAGGCTCATCACAGTCGTCATTTAGCTCTTAGTTACTCTAGAGCACGGCTTTGTAGAGTTACTTAGTGGATCATTTGGGTAATGGTTAAATAGCGTAACATTGTGGCGGAGAGGTAATAGTATTATACACTAGATTGGGCATTTTATGTGAAGAAAACTGCTTCTCAAGTGTAAATATTTTCAGGCGAAGCTTGAACTTTATTTTATGGATGTATTACGAGGGGTGATTGATAACTACGTTATGGAGTAATTAAAGGGGTCGAAGACAAACATTAGTCTTTGTGTAGTTATCAACTAATACAGTCTCAAGGGTTCACCTAAGGAGGTCCATTAGGACATGTAGGCCACGCTAGTGGAGGTCCTATTACCTATTACACCATAGTGAGGAAGTTGGATGCTATATTTAAATGTGGCAGAGAGAGATGACTGCACAAAAGCCAGTGTTGTCCATTTTCTCAGACAATGCTGACTTGCAGTTCTCAATTTACCAGAAACAGAGATACCACAAAAGTTACTAACCTTAAATTTCTGCAAAATCACTCAGAGTTGAACTTTGCATGTAATGAGAGCTGTATAAGTCATCTCCTTCAGATTTAGTACAAGACCTTATCAATCACCCCTCCTTTGAGCAGACTTTATTATTCTTTTTTTTCCACTTTTTTCCACTGTCTCAGTTCATATTTTGGGATGTGCATAAATTTGTAACTTTTTAGTAGGTTGAAAATCACCAAATTAGTAAATCACAATGGATTTGTTTACAAATTCCTTCACAACGCATAAAAACAGACCCCAAACAATGCAATATCAATCAACTTACATGCTCTATGCTAGTGCTTCAGTACACACACACACACACACACACACACACACAGCGAGCTCCTCCATCTCCT
>JAPZDV010000010.1:6243841-6267873 GCA_029814665.1 Acanthurus lineatus | reverse complement strand
CAATCAACTTACATGCTCTATGCTAGTGCTTAAGTACACACACACACACACACACACACACACACACACACACACACACACACCCAAACACACACATATTAAAGTGTGTGCGGTGGTTATTTTCTTGGTCGTCTGCTGGTGTGTTTACACCCTGGGTGTATGCCAGCAAGGCTCTCTGTGCCTCAGCTGCAAGCACAATGTTTTATAAGGCAAACAGGAAGATCTTCTCTGCAAAGGTAAACATTAGATGTGTCATTATGGAGGATGTTGCATAACGCGCCCAACTGATACTTACCTCTAAACATAAGCAAAGAGAAACAGGGACACTGATAATCTCAACAGTTGTTGTGAATGTTTTTGTCAATTTGCTTCCGATATAACCAAAAAAAAAGGAAAATTAGAAAATTTAACCAGCCAATTAGCCGTTGGTAATTATTCTTTCTTTTCCTGTCTGTTTTTCTCTTTATATGTCTTTCTGGGCATTTTATCTCCTTCCTGCTTTCCTTCCCTGGCTGCATTTTTCCCCATCAGACCCTCGTCAGTCCCAGTCCTCTCCTCCCTGGTCGTATGAACAGACGTACCCGTCCTACCTGAGTCCCATGGCGTCCCCCTCAGTCCACTCCACCACCCCCCTCTCCTCCAGCCGAGGCACGGGCCTGCCTGCCATCAGTGATGTGCCTAGACGATTGCCAGGTAGAACCATTACTTTGCCACTGTGTGTAACAAACCCGGTCTCCTTGTCCCATCAGGACGGCCTAAAATTTCATGGATAATCCAGATGATAAAGAAAGAAAGGGGAGAAAGACGGACATGCATGCACACAAGCTCACACTCGAAAGCATAAACAGAGACCAAGGCTGCGAAACAAAAACTTTCTTTCAATTTACCAGAGACTAATACAGTACAGTGAGCTGCTATAAGCTCGGTCCCAACTAATCGTGAGGAATGAGGCATGTTGTCAGAGTCCGACTGTCTCTCCAGAGGGCGTTTTAGATGGCGTGGATGACAGCACAGGGTAAAAAAAAGCAATTGTTTCCTTTTTTCCTTGCTCCAAGCTTTTGATCCCAGTCGAGTATGGGTAATAACAGGCCCAGGGATAATAACAGACTCGTGACTAACAAATAAAGTGTCTTTATAGCGATACGCCACTCTTACAAGGAATTCTGGGTAATTGCATTAGCCAGTCTGTTTGCTGTAACGGCAGCATCTGTGTTCTAATTTGTCTCTTTTTTTTTCCCCCAATGTGAACGCTCCTTTAAACTCCCAACATGCCGCCAGACAAGTTTCTCCCCTGTACACCTGTTTGACTCACTGCCACAAGTTTTTTTTTCTTTTCTCCCCCTTCTGTTTCCTTGTGCTAATGTACTCTGCTCTCTTCTTTGTGTGTGTGTGTGTGTGTGTGTGCCCCGAGCAAGGGTGAGTGATTACGCTACGTGGCCGTGTGACTCTGCATTAGAAAGGTTTTAAAATCCAGCCAGCTGCCTTGTCAACTTTGATTAGTTTGATCTTTCGCTTCAGCTTTCATCTCACGAGCGTCAGGACTTTGTTCTCAAAGTGACACAGTTGCATGTGCGAGCACGTTCACACACATAAACACGGGCCCAATCTTGGCCCCCCGTCTTTACCAACTTGCACACCTCGAGCATTTAATGCCTCCTAAGTGATGTGACTAAGGCTCTCAGATCTCTGGAGATCAAGTTGACACCTCGCCAGGCTGCATTGTAACATTATCCAGCCACAGAACATACCGACAAGTACAAGCAGAAGCTGATATGGATCCACAGACTCTGCGCCATCCTGCCCCCTCTCTCCGCACACACACCTTTACACAATCCAGCTCATTTGCTGATGTTGTAACTAACTGTAGCAGTTGCTAAGAAGCTTCTGCAAAAGTTCATCAGTCAAGCACAACACCTCATTCGGAAGAGAAGCTCTAAAGTTTGTAACATCCTTCCAAATATTTAGACAATGGATCATTCTGGTTTTTATTTAAGCTAATAAAGTTCGATCTGGCCCATCATCACAGGGCCTCTTTGAGTACTAAAATAGGCCCAAATGTTAAAAGCAGGAGTCAGGAGTTTATTGAACAGCGCCGGTCACGTCTGAGATCACACTGCTGCTCCACAGCGGAGAGACAATCACCTACTATTTCTATTAGAATCAAACCGATTTTGTGGAAAGAGGAAGTTTAAAGGCCTTAATTGGCAGCATATGCTATCTGACGCTAGCGACAAACCCGGCTTCGCAATTCCTCCTTGCACATAAACACTGCACCCCTCCATCCCCCCAATCCCTCCTCCCTCTTCCCCGCCACCCCCTGTCCTCTAGCAGCAGACATGGTGACACGGAAGACGCCTGGTGATTTATGATAAGAGCGCCATGGCTGGACTAAACCACTGAGAGGAGACGGGAGGGAGGGAGGGAGCGCGAGAGGAGGAGGAGGACCTCCTATTCTCCTTAAACTCTGCGCCCAGCGCGAAGCTCGCCACAGCCAGTTAGTGGTTTTTGGGTATTTTTTAAGGGATAAAGCGAAGAGAGGAACGAAGGGTGAGATGGAGCAGCTCCCTCTCAGCTCACTCACTCACTCGCCTGCGCGCGTGCACACCGACACACACATACACACACACGCTGGAGCCGATGGGAGGCGAGGAGAGGAGCCACATCAGAGCTCAGCCCTGCCTCATTATGGATCTCATGGAAACTGTTTCTGCTCAAAGTGTTTCCACATGTGCAGCTCCTGATTCATCCCAACTGCTTTTTTTATGTGCATACAGTATTCACACACATACACACCCCCCTCCTCACACACCCACCCACCCACACACACACACTAACACACACACACACACACACTCACACACACACACACACATTCGCATGCATAAACAGTTATACAGATACACATGAACATGCGCCAACACACACACAGAAACATAAATATGCAGAGGCGTAAACATATTGCATGCGTGGGACTTGACTGATGTGTTTGTTAACTTTATCAAAAAACTCGAGAGTTGAACTGAAAAACAGCACCGAAGGAAGTTGTTGAATAAAAAAATATTTATAGATAAATGCTTTTCCATTACTATGCCACAAAGTCCATTAGCCAGTCTTTTCAAAATTATTTAATACACATATCAGCTTATTTGATCTCATATATTTCCGTTCACTACTGTTTTTATTTCTCAAGGGGCTCATTTGTTTAAGTCAATTACTCCGAGAAAAAAGTGCTAAATACTGTAAGACTCCAAAGCCACAAACAAAACTGTCAAACTAATATTAGGAAGTGGATTTATTGATGCTTACATGATTACATCTGCTGTATTGTTGATGTCAGAGTTTCCTAAAGAAATGCTGTCATGTGTGTGTCTGTAGGTTCTTCTGACCTGAGCCCTTTCCCCGGTCAGTTTGATCGTCAGTTTCCTGGCCTCTCCTCCCTCACAGAGAGCCGTTTCTCCAGCCCTCGGATGCACTACCCAGCCACCTTCACCTACACGCCACCCGTCACCTCTGGCATGTCGCTGGGCAGCGCCCACTACCACACCTATCTTCCTCCTCCTTACCCGGGCTCCACCCAGAGCCAGAGCGGACCCTTCCAGACCAGCAGCACGCCCTATCTCTACTACGGCGCCTCGTCCGGCTCCTACCAGTTCTCCATGGTTCCCGGCGGGGACCGTTCGCCCTCTCGGATGATCCCGCCTTGCACTAGCGCCTCCACGGGCACCTCCCTGGTGAACCCCAACCTGCCCAGCCAGACGGAGGGAGGGGTGGACGGCGACGGGAGCCACAGCAACTCCCCGACTGTTCTCAACCCCGGAGGCCGCATGGATGAAGCAGTGTGGAGGCCATATTGAAGAAAACCTGTCAAGTGATGTCATGGTTTGAAAGCACAAAACCTTTTTTTTTTTTTTTTTTTAACTGAAAAGGGGATTTTTGAGCTCTCATCAGCTATCTCTACCTTTTTTGCTTGGAAATTAAGGTTGAGATCAAAAATAAAGACCAGACTTGTACGGACTTGTCTTCCTGGAATGTGTTTTGACCAAGGCACCACAAAGGGAGTCATTCTCACAGCAATAATGAGAAAGACAGTTTCACTAGGCCCAAGTGGATGAGACATTATTTCAGTTTTATTATAGTCCACAAGCTAAGGGATGCTTCAACAATATTTGTAAAAGACTGCCTCTTTTGTATAGTGTTTGTATTTCACTACGGCTTTTTTGCAGAGCATGTTTTTGTACTACGACAATATCAAGATGCAAGTTAGGCACTGAGTAGCAAGTGATGAGAGTAACACATATGTTACCTAAAGTGGTATGGACAGCAAAGTTGCTTTAAACCAATTAATTTAACTTGTATATTGTGGGTGAAACGATGTAGATTGAAGCGTTTTTTTTCTTAGTTTAACTTATAAAGCCATAAATTATGTATTGTATTTGAAACTTGAGTCAAAGAAGTGTAGTCTGAATATTTTTGATGCATCTATATGACTAAGTTAAAATAATTTTTTTTGATAGGTAATTTAAGAGAGTGAGAGGTTTAATTTTTTTTTTTTTTTTTTGTAGCACCCAAAGATTTAAATCGTTTCTAATATGAAATGTAATTTCCAAAGAGTATTGCAACATGTTTCTTCTGGTGTAACTTTCAATTTAACTGTTCCACAAGTTAAGAGCCCAGCATCCTCGCTAGGCGTTGACACACATTTGGCTTGGAATTAAACCTTTGGTATTTATTGAGCAATAGCTCGTATTGTGCCTCTTGGCAACATACCATGGAAGAGAGGCTCAATGGGGAAAATAATTATCCGTTGGGGAAACTCTGCTTGATTTCTTTAGTTTGTCCAGTCGGACATGCACACAGACACTTGTGTATTTTCTTGTCCAAATAAGAAACGGTACATTTAAACACAAACTGACATGTAGCCTAAAGATGATTATGGCGGTGCCATGCTTTGTGGTGCACTCAGAAGCAGAAGGTCAGGCTTTAAGGTTCAGTTACTTTATGATACATGAACTCCTCAGGACTGGAATAATCTTTGGATGATGTCAAATCCCACAGATTTGGTAAATCTGCATGTTTTGTTTTCTTTTGTTTATTTCATATCCAGTCCGGCTAAATGCTCTGTAGGGAAAAAACATGCCAAGATTATTATAGCTTTCATATCATGTGCAAAAGATAGCTTTGAAAAAAGTGTGTCTTGGTGTGTGACACACACGGGTACTGGTTTGTTTGTTTCTTTGCATTTCTCTCTTTCAGTCTCTGAGACTGAAAAGGAAACATCACAGTTAATAAAAAAGAAAAGAGACTGTGACATTCCTTCAGACATTTATTTATTTTCCTTTTTTTTTTGCTTTTGGTAACATGGTTTTAAATACATATGTGTATCGTCCTCACTAAACAGTGTCAGTCTAATAACTGTCTATGGCACCAATGTCAGGGGGACCTGATATTTTTCCCATTTGAAATTACTATGTGAGATTGAATAAGAGAGTATTGGAGTGGAAAAAAAAAATGCAAAAACCGAGGTGATTGGATGCAGCTGCTGGCGGCAAACTGGTAACCAAAAAATATGGAGACTTGTGTATGTTTGTTTCATAAAGCACTTATTTCTTGTTTTATTTCTAGCAGCACTTGTGGCTCGCTGCCAGATGGGCTTGTGATTTTGGTCCTCAGTGTAGATTTAACGCCACTGGAGTCACTCACACACAGACACACACACACAGACACACACACAGAATGGATAACACTTGGCCAAACAAGCCATTTACATTGGAGTCGAATCTGATCTCTCAAGGCAGTCGGTATTTGTTTGAAAAAAGCATTTTTCTTGCTTTCATACAATATGATATTCAGTGCATGAAGGTAATATAATAACCCAATTTGAAAAAGCTGAGAAAAACACGGCCCTGTCCAAGGATCAGACTTCAAGCTTTTCATTGAGGGTTTGCACGCAGTCTCTACAGAGGATGTTCTGAACTCAGCTAATAGAATTGAACATGTCACACTACATTTCCCCGACTGCTTCAGCCCAAAACGAAAAGTCTTTTTGCTGTTACAGTGTAACATAAGAAAGCAAATAAAACCCTTTTAGATTGTTGTGATTTAATAGCTTTTTTTTTCTCTTCCAATTACAGATTTGTTCAGTGTCTCCGTAGTAACTATGCACATCTGTTGGAATTTATTTAATCTGCTTCTTTCTTTCCAAACTTTGAACAGGAAATGGTCTTTTAAAAACTGTTTACACATCAATGCAGCACTGACATCCCATTTTGTCCTCATCTGCTTTTGTTTGTGTTTTTTTTTCTTTTTTTTTGAAAACGAGAGCTTCATCCTTTTTTTCTCTGTGCTTTGGTTAAATATTGCGTACAAACTGTCTTTGAAAACATTGTATTATTTAATGATCAACATGTATGATATCCAGGAACCATACTTTACCCTGCTTTATGTAAAGTTTACTTGTTTTATCTATTGTTATGCTTCTTCTCTCATGAACACTTGTCAGGAAATTAAAACTAATGGAGACTCCATTAGATTTTGCTGGTACGTTTCATAAAAATCATCCTTTCTTTTTTTTGTTAAAGGGACAAACAGACCTGACAACAGTGAGTGAAATTGGCATTGTGATTGTACATTTTGTTTATTTTAAGAATAAAATAGGAATTTTGTAACTTAATATTCCCTCTTAATCTCCTCATTCCATTGAAATCTAATATGTTTTAATATAAAAAAGCATCGTGCATGTGATAATTCATCATATTCTTGGAACATTTCGATTTTCCTGTCATTTGAAGTCCCCATTCATTCAGTAATGCGTTTGGCTCTTTGCAGCTCACCGACTAAAGTTTGTATATGCAAAGTTTTCTTACAGAAAGACTGTTTTCATGCTTATTTGCTTGAAAGGGGAAATTTTCTTTGTTTCTTTACTTGCTTTAAACAGTTTAAGATGTGCATGCATTGGCATGAATTTCTAACCCGTGTGGGGGCCAGTCGTGGTTCAATATGCAAATTACACAAGTGTGATGTGAAGACATGAGGCCTCCGGTGCGCAAATGCTGAGCACTGACTTTTCACTCTCATACATAGTCATAAATTTCAATTTTTTCAATTAATTCTTTTAAGATTTTATCCAGGTAATTGAACTTTTTTGGAGAGGACCTTTCATTTTAAAAAGATTTATGTTTGTTTCTAAGACTCCTCAGCTACATTTTGTGGGTATCTGGATTAGATTTCCCAAAGCACTGAATTTCCATTTAAATATAAAGGGCCACCGCTGAGTACACTCTAAATTCTCCTAGAACATTTGGCAGTGTCATCACTTGTTTAATCATCTCTGAAACAGTTAACAAGCTGATCTCAGAGCGTGTTGCGCGAAGGAAGCACATTTAGCGGTGTCATCTCTGGTCTGCCGCTCTGTCTGCACCAACATTGTCTTTGGACGGCGACTAAGGCGGGCTGGGGCCCTGGCATGCTCAGCCAGACTACTACTGCCACTGCCACTGCCATGGCTTCATTTCAAAGGTACAGTGGGAAACCAGAGAGATGGAGACAGGAACAGAGACAGGGAGAACCAGGGAAGCTGTTTTACATTATTCCAAGACATAATAGAGCCAATCTAAGTGTGCGCACACACACATACACATGGTGAAATGGAGTGAAGAGAAGAGGGGGCAAGCTACACCATCCCATGTGTTTTTTTAAGGTTCAGATTGGGAACATTCTCGGGAGTTCCCTGCATATAGATTGCATGGAAAAAGCTCCTGCTGGTTTCAGGTTCACATTCGCAGCATTCTCAGCCATGTCTAGCAATTATAATAATGAACTCCGGAGGAGCAAGGGGACCCAGACACCCAGACACCCAGAGAAATTAGCATAATGTCCTCCATGCACGGGAGAGACAGCAGAACCGAGGCAGGCTCCTTTATGAGGGGTTGGTATAGAGCTTTTGTCCCAGTTAAATTTAGTGGTCGAACATGATGCCAGCGATGATGTCCGCTTGATTTTTATACCAGGTTGTAAGTACTCTTGCAGCAGCAGGAGAAGCGGCAAAGACTGCACCCTCTTCCTTATGTTATGCAACCAACAGAGAGGAATACAAACAGGAGTTTATGAGGACACACAACCACTCCATTTAGATGACTGTGCACACACACACAAACACACACACAAACACACAGCCCAATACAATTGTTTACTTGACCTCTCCAAACGTTTCAGAGGAGCTGCTCAGGCGGGAAGTGATCCTCAAGGGTCCCATACCACTCACAGGGCTGAGCAGTATATCTCTGCCTATGTTTCCGTCTCCACTAACAGAGCTGAGGGCTGTGTGTGTGAGTGTGTGTGCGTTTGTGTGTCTGCTTGTCTGCCCTCAAACAGGAATTCTTGCATCTTGATTTCTCATTTAGTCCACAGATAAACTGAGGGCAGGGGGCTCTCCAGTGTGGCCTTGACTGTCGGACCTTTCCTTACCTTCTTAATCTGATGTCATCTGAGCTTAACCAATGGAAACCGTCCACTTGAAGGTCTCATAGGAAGATCACCTTTGAGCTCAGTCCATGCCCACAATAACTCATACTAGACCTAATTTGACTTGATTGTAATTGAGCAGCCCCCCTCCTGGGCCAGGAGAATTTCAAAGTGAGTCAACAATAACTGTGTACTTTGGCGCACTCTAGTGGCTTTATTTTATTTAACCGCAGGGACCAGGCTGAGGGGGCCCACCCAAATGGTGTTCCATACAGCCAGAGGCAGACTGGATGTGGCCAAACTTGGGCTTATTATGTTAGAGGTACTCCTGCTTAAGTTCCAGCAAGCCGCATTTTGTCTCTGTGGGCTTCTGCCTGAACAAGAGCCTTTGCTCCATAAATGAATGTCAGATATGAAAAGTTCTTCACCCTCACAGAGAGGGGGTCATAAACATCGACTTGTCTTTTGACCTGTAATAAAAGAAATGATCAATTGGCAGAGGAGCTGCATCCAGGCAGCAACCCAGAACCTCATAGACATGGTAAGTTGCAAGACTGCTTGACATCCAGAACCAAAACCCATTCATCACCAGATTAAAGCATGCCTGTGTCTTTAGCCTGCTTTGGAAACATTTGATTCCATGAGACCATTTGCTGCAAAGTGAAGCACAACTCAGAGAAAAGTGCACTTATGAAACATAAAATGCCTACATTTAATGAGTGCTGCCAGTTCAGATTATGCAATCTGATACTTGCCACACTGCTTGAAAGAAAAAAAAAGGAATTACTGTGAAAATGCGAGTGTCAGGACCATGGACAGCGACCAAACACACAAACAAAAGGCCTCTTTGTCCAAGGCCTCCGCTTCATGTCAGTGTTTCAAATTATACACCATCTCAGCTGTCAGAAAATGGCAAACTGTTGCAGCAAGACTGAGTGTACAGAACATAAGACAGGATCAACCTCCACTTTGTGCCAAATATTCATGCAAAACAGGCCTTTTTCCATAGGTTTCAGCCAGGCAATAAAAATTCCAAAAATTTGGGCAGCGGCCCCATCTTTGCCTGAAACCAAGCATTAAGGAGCCCGATTTGTATTTTCCCTGTCAGATGAAGGACTGTTAAAATTTTATCAGGTGAGTGTTAATTGAGAACTAATGGACTGGTAATACAGAGCACCCACGGAGATCCAGTTCACTGCTGAATGACATACAATCCTGGTGATATTAGGATCATGTCGGAGCTTTTTGGAAAATCCACTATATGACTATAGCCACATGGGGATGCCAGGCGAAAAAAGGGGGATGAAGGATGCCCGCCATCGTGTCTGGTTCTGCTTTAGACATTCATCCTCTCAGTCTCCAAGGATCATAACTCGTGTTAGAGGCAGGTTTTATGGTTTATGACTGGAAAATAAAATGCTGCGTGTTTCCTGCAGGCAAAGCGATGATTTACAACTATGAATGATAAAGTGAGCGCCCGGCTGACAGTGCGGATGTGTGAGGGCTGCTGAGGATCCAGGCATGTCCGACATGTGGATGTGAGTGTGGTCGTATAGCGAGTGTGGTCACCACAGCGCGGTTATATACATTGGAACATAGCATAGAGGAAAAAGTTCTGGCTCACTAGTAGGTATCAATACCTGACATCATCATCTCACATAATTAGCACAGTGTCCACATCCTTCCCCAGTGACCATGGATTATTTCATGTGGTCCACAACTGGAACAGAACCCCTAACCAGTAAATTTAACCAAGAGCATAAATACCCCTGGGCTCTGCTGTCTGCAGACATGGTTACTCATTTCAACGACTCCTCTCCGAAAAGCCAATCAAACATGTTTATTGTTATCTTCTGCCTAAATTTGGGCCTGATTATTTAAATACACAGAAAAATGTCTTGATCACCTGGCTCCGAGCTCAAACAGTCCTAACTTCAGGCCCGGACAGGCCCATCCCAGCCTCCACAGCGCTCAACCACTGATCTAAGATGGGCCAGTGTGTGCCAAGAACTCTCTCTGGTGAGGTCGTCAGTCTTAAGCCGAAACCGCAGGCGCGCGCCAGGCAGATCAATAATCCCCATCAAGCTTCACCACAAGTCACTCAAAGCTCCAAGGGCAGGCGAGCGGAGGAGGGTTGGGGGACCTGCTGAGAATTTGATACTCTCTAGATGCTCTCTGTCTCCGAGTGGAAGAGATGAGGACTCGTCTTCCACAGATCTGTCTCCTCTTTTGAACATGATCTCCTGTTATGACATGGTTCCTGCCAATATCGGCCATGCTCTGATTAGACACTTCCTTTTCAGGCATGTAGGACCTCAGCCATCACCTCCACAATTGGTTGATTTTGAAGTCACACGCCCATCATTAGCCCAACATCAGGAATGATAGCAACCAATAACTTGAGGGTGTATTTTAATGGCAAGAGGTTTGAATCTTTGCTCAAATTCTCAAATTATTTGTTCTTCTTGTGTTAATATTATAGACACAAAACTAATTGATCCAGATGGAACCAAAAGGGTTTTCTAGCAAAACTTTGAGAATCCTCCAAACCATTTAATTTGGGTTAACATCATACAGCATGACCAAAGGCTCACAATGTCATTTTTTTGCAGTCTCTGTTTGGATTACTAAAAATACAGGCGTATGAGACTACAAATTGCCCTTATCTGCTATTCCAGTTACAGAACGTGGATAATACAGTGTTTCTACTTAAAAAGCGAGACAGCATGAGGTAAAACCAAACTTCTCCTCAGGCTGAAACATATATGTACATGTCTCTTGGGTGCTATATCAGCAGCTAAAGGAGCATTGAGGTCTGTATGGCTGTATTTCTTGGGTCTATGGGTCTGGCCCTTAATTGGATCACAGGTCTGTTTCTGGTAGGTCCTCACACGTCAAACGCACCAGTTTGTTTTAATCAGCTCAGGTCTCAAAGCAAGACTCAATTTAGACAATTTATGCCTGAGCTGAAAAGGTTTACTAACCCTGGCTATAAAAGCGCGCCGTGTGCGAGTCGCTGTCAGCCTATATGGACTCCCCGTGCTATGGTGGCCAAGCCAAGGCCAGCGACTGGTAGATCCACTGGGAGTGTAATAACAGATTAATGTGGCGTGCCAGGCCCCATGACCAGACGTGTTTGACGTTAATGCTCCTCTGTATATTATCCAGCTTGCAGAAATGTTGGATGTGAGCGATGGGATCCAAGGACAGGGATGTTTAGGTACTAATTACCAAACAGCAAGGCACAAGTCTCGCTCCATATTTCCTTACTCCTGTGGAAACACTATGCAGGCTCCATTTATTTTCTTTGACTGTTGTTTCTGGCAAGGCTGCGTCTCAGTAAACACCACTCGCCCACCATTGTAAATCCGACAGGCGCAGATCTTTCAAGTTAGACTCCTTTGAGGAAAAATGGAGACAGATCGGATGGCGGCGCTCGGGTTTTCCGTCTTAATGAGAGAGTGGAGAAGAGGGATGGCGTTTGATCCCTGGCATGGAAGCCTCTATTTAAGCCTGTCAACGGTCATCACTCTCTCTCTCTCCTTCTTTCTCTCTGTTATAGATGGAGAAACAGACCTGCACCACTGGATTTGATCAAGTCAGTCAGGCACACTTAACCCTTTTCAGGACCAGGATCCGGGCTCCAGCAGCACCTTTTGCTATCACCGAGACACACCGCTCAACCCTCCCCTTCATGACAACCTCCAAAGTATCATTGCTGATTGATCACCTAGCTAGAAAAGAAAAGAAAAGGCAGAAGCCGATCTGTGAAAATATTATTTTATTTGTAAAGCTTCGCAATGAGCATGGCTCTCAGTCATCGTGCTCCAATTTCATATCATATGTTTGTCCAAACCACACAAGAGCCTTCTGGTTCTTCAAGGAAGTATCGCTATAGTTGCAGCCTGACACCAGGCCAAAGACGATAAGCCCCAAGACAAATTTCCCTCCTCCTCTACGTGGACAATGAAACTTTTGAACTTGAACTTAAGGCTGCGGATGTTGATAGACTCCTCAGAGCGGAGGAAATGTCTCTTTGATGAAGGGCCGGAGGGCAGGGCTCCTGACCATTGTGGACCTGGCCTGGAAGACGCTTTTCATCGCAGCACTAATGGCTCTAGCTAATCAGGCCTGATTGGGGCTGCTAAATAAATACTCTCTCCATTCATAATATCATGTGTAACTTAAGACAAAATCAATACCTAGACTGAACACTAATAGCTAGAGGCAGAACAAATGTCTCAGCTCCGGCTGCAATACATTTTTTCAGAACAAGTCCATCAATGACGTTGGCATGGACTTTTTGATACTTCAAAATAAAGGCACATGAGGACTTTTCATGTCTTAAAAAGCAGCTCTATATCAGGTTTTAAATGTTACAATTTAAAACGGATTCATGCATGCAAACAATTTAGAAACAACCTTTGTTCTAAGCTAGCAATGCCCTCGTCAGCTAAATCTGTTTCTTTCAAACTTAACATCATCCAGTAGCATATAAACAGATTATTTTTAAAATCAATCTTTCTTAAAATCATCTTTCAAAAGCAGGAGTGAATTTAAAGATGTGTAGAAGCTCAAAAGGAACAAAACAACTACAGCAACACCTACAGTAATGAATGACAGTCAAAATGAATCTGCAGATTGCAACAGTCATATCCAGCAAACAATTAGTGTCAATTATCAATCATAGATGAATGGAGGGGTCTCCCCCAGGAGCCTCAGCTTGATAATAAACACTGGAGTTGGACCAGACTTCTGTGGGCTCAGGAATAAATAAAGTGAACGACCCTGACATCAGCAGCTAGTAAAATGTTTGGCCGTGTGGACCGGTGGAGGATGTATGAAAGAGAGCTTTGTGTTATGAGAAATAAATACAGACACAATCATGTTAGAGTGTTGTGTCAGAGGTTTCATAGCAGCAACATTTGAATCTGGTTTAAAAACCTGTGAATTAAGTTAAATGCGCCTGATTTATCGTCTGCTCTACTTCTCCCGCGCCGTGTCTGTTTTTGTAATCGCTACGTCATGTGCACAATGTACTGACTCCCTGAAATCCATCACATCTGAAGCTGTAAAGCAGTAAAAGCTACGCTAACACACATCTGCAACATCTGACCTGTTTACTATGACAGACAAAAACTTAAGGTTCCTGAAAGTGTAACTGAAGTAGACTCAAAAGAGCAGTCTCATGTATGTTTGAAAGAGATTTTTTTTTGGTGTGTTACTAGTTTATTTTGTTTGAGCTCAGGTCAGTCCTCTAGTTACTTGGCCAGTCTCCTTGCTACATCTTTATAGGCCAACTCAATCTCAGAGTCAGCAGCGCAGGTGTTGGTGAACTCGTCACGTGTTGTGGCGTTCTTCAGGTACCGCCACACGCCCGTCATATCTGAGGGGATGTCGTAGTTGCGGTACTTCTTAGCAACAACCTAGGAGAGAAGGTCAAGCTGTGAGTTTGATGTGAAAAAATCTTGATTTATCTTGTCAGACACTTAAAAAAAAACACCCTTGGGCAGGTTTTCATATTTATACCCTGCTTTCTCTCAACCTGACACATTTACTGCTTTACCAGTAAATAAATGCAAAAATACATTACTTTAAATAACACTGTGGGTGTTTTCTAGGTTGCATATGTTCGAGCGAGTCCACTAGCAATAGCATGGTAAGGTTTTAATAGAAAGGTTGTGGAAGTGTGGGAACAAAAAGTTGCTGCAAGCTGTTATGTGTGAATTAAAATGATCTTTTTTTTTTAAATACAAAAGTAAGATTTAAAAAAATTGAGTGTTACGAGGGAAACACCACTTGCTTCCCCGTGAGATTTTCAATTTTTTAACCCAATTAGTTTAACATATTAGCATGCAAAGATTTGCTAATTAGCATGAAACACAATCCACAGCTGAGGCTCATGGGAATAATTTTAGCTGTCTGGTTATACCTACAGATGGTGATAGAGGAAAAGTCAGGGGATCACCAAAAAGTTAGTTTGTTCAAATTGCAGCTGACTGGATCATGTAGCATATTTTTTATATCTTTCGTGAGTTGACTCAGTATATCTATTTATTTCACAGATTGCTGTGACCCCCGTATGGCTGAGGAATGAAGCACATTGTCTTACATTCAAAGGTACTGTCCCAACACTTTTTTACTGGTCATATTTCTGATAGAAATATCTCAAGGCGACACCATATTGCTTTTTATTATCTTTCAGTTTGGAATAACCAATGGGTGCAGGAATCCCATGTATGATTTTAAACAATAGATTTTACATTAAAATAGCCTAAATTAATTCAAAATGAATACTTGACATCAAAGATAAATAACAAAGCCTCCTTTTCCTAGTGGTTTTAATTGGACTAATTAATTCCCTGGGTGTGCTCCCTCTTTACCTTGACTATGTGCAGTTTAGGCAGCAGGTTGCAGTCTGCCAGAGTGAGCTCATTTCCATCAAGGAAGCTTCGATTGGAGCCCTTCTCCTCCTCCATGCTGTCTGCATCGATCTCATCTGGCAGGGGGCTGTTTAGGTAGTCATCCAGCTTCTTCAGGGCCCTGGTCAAACCTTTCTCTAGAACTGGACACACAAGTCACACACAAGTCACACACAAACATGGATACAAAACAGTTGTTAGGTCTGCATGGCATGACCTGTGTGGTGACAGCCTCACTAGGTGGCAGCACAGCAAAACACATGAGTGAGAGCAAGTCTCAAATACTGGACTCTGCTACTACCTAGTGGAGGAACATAATAATGGACTTTTTCACTTTGTTCTGCAGTGTGTATGTGTGTGGGTCGGTGAGTGTAAATGGCACAAAATGAGCGGCCCACCGGCGTTGGCCTCTGGTTTGGTGTTCTTGATGTAGGCTGAGAACTTGGCAAAGATGTCATTTCCAGCTGTGTTCGACTCTCTCTGCTTGGCGGCCAGTTTGGGATACCTGAGCAGACGGGGACACAGAGGCAGGAGACGCAGTCAGACCAAAACATCTGGATAACATTAACACCTGGACTGGTGCTCAGCTCAGACTGAAAACATGTAACACACTCACACCAAGTTGGCAGCCTGCTCCTCTGAGCTCTCTCACACTGAGGTCCATTTATAATGTAAAAAACTTTGCAGGCAATAAAAGAAAGATTTACTTAATCTGACATTTTTCTCTGCAACAGCTCACACACACTGACTCTGACTCTTTCTTTTTTTCTCGGGCGGGGGATGACAGTGACAAAAAACAAGAAAGCTGCCTTGTTTTTTCCATAATTACAATGTGGCTGTATTCAATGAAACACATAAAGTTTAAGTCTTTGTTTTCTCTCCTGTTATATGTACAAAAGTGCCTGAGACACATATACTTCTTCACAAAAGATTTACAGTGGCTATAAACAACAAACAGTTCTATCAGTCCTCATAAGTCTTCAAATAGCACATATTCGCTTTTATTTGACTGAAATGTTTCCTGCCCTTTCAGCAGTGCTGCTGAAGAGAAATAAATCCAGCCAGACACAGCTTGTGTAGTCAGTGATATAATCTGATACTGCAAACTGCATGTTGTAAAACCGTCTAGTCGAATTACTTTGGAGGACAGAGCGTTTCCTCCAGGAACTCCTCGATCTTGTTGATATCGGTCTTGACCTCCCCGTTGAAGGTCAGGAAAGGCGGGTGCGTCCCCGGAGCCAGGTTGTGCAGATCTGCTGGCTTTCTGTAGTGGACACAGAGATAGAGGTCATGAGGTCATGAGGAAGCTGGTGAGTGCTTTGGTGTATTTTTGTGCTGGAGGTTTTCTTCAAACTGACCTTTTGAGGTCAACGGTGGTGACGTTGAACACGACCCCTTTGAGCCAGAGGATCATGAAGAGACGCTGAGAGAAGGGACAGTTACCGATGCTTTCTCCATCATTACCCGCCTGCAAACAAACAAGATGACAGAAAACAATTCAGAGCGCCACCTAGTGGAAACACAGTGGACACGGGCACAAAGAGGCAGCACATTGCTCACATCATAAGAGCTGCTTGGTGATAAATTAATCAGTCAATTGACAGGAAATAAATCAAAATGATTTTGTTTTAATGGTCGGTCCAACTTCAGTTTTAAAACATACAAAAACACCAATTAAAAAACAACATTAAATGACTCCATACAGCTTATCCAGCTTTATCTAAGCCACCAGAAACCTGAGATTGTCATCATTTTATTCCAAAGAGTTTATTTAGACCATTTTACAAGTCAAATTACTCATTTGTTGCTAAGCTTTAAACTGGAGCAGGCAACCTGTCTTAAGTGGAGACACCAGCTTGAACGCTTTGCTCTATCAAACATGCTCAAACTGTGTTATTACATATCTGCACTAAAGCTGTTATAGTTGGATAAGAAATAATAGAAACAAATTATAATGTCAGATCTTACAGAGAGACCTGTTGTAGCAACTTGAGCAGAGGTCTCTGCTGTGGGTGATGTAAGACTTCTGGGTAGAAGGTAACAGTGAGGTATGCAGAAATTGTCAGTCGTAATAAGTTTCTTACCCTGTTTGTTTGTTTAATATATTTTAAAACAAGACCTCAGCTTCTTCAGCCATGTAGGAGAATGCTGCAGTGCTGTTTTGCTGAGAAATGTTTTGTGGACTAACAAACCTCACCACGCTCTCCATCATTTTTTGGTTGAACTATTCTTTTAAGTACTCTTCTGAGCCAGAATGCCAATCACCTGATGGTTCCAGATGCTTTGGAATTGAGACTTAGCATTTCTTTATCTTACATTTTAATTAAAGGAATTGTCTTTGGATTCTGGACTGATTTGCCTTTTTAGATTGCATGAAAATAAGCTGGCAGATGTTATAGCCTCGACTCAACAAGTTCTTTCTTTTTATGTTCTGAACCTCTGATGTGCTTGCTATCCTCAGCAGAGAGGTCAGCACACAGGCTGTGCTCCACATCTGCACCCCACAAGCTAGGAAGGACTTCACGTCTCGTTCCAGGACAAAGTGAGCTTGAACTCAACTTCCCATAAGGAGGGACATTCCCTACTTGCTATGCCAGCTCTCTGCTGTTAGGTAAATCTTTTCGGTCACAAGGTTGTCTTGCGGAGAAGTTGGCAACCTTGCTACTAAATATTAAATACATATTGGAATAAGCTGATTGTTATCTTTGACTTTTAGCTGGCCAGTAAGGTGTCATTGGTTGCATAAGTGTAATAACTATGCAAAGTCATGTAAATATGTCACCCTTAAATCCCTGAAATACATTTATGATAAGCACTTAGTCAAGGAAAAAGCATTAAGCCAACACAAGAAAGAAAAAAATGAATGTTTCTTGCCTGAGGGCTCCTCCACAGAACCCTATAATTTGTCAACTGAGGATAAAACTTCAACATGACCAAATAGGACTTGCAAGTTTTTCTCCCCACAGTAACTCATATAATCACTTCCTCTCCATCATGTGCTCATGTATGAGCTGTGAGATCATGTATCGGCATGTATGGACACACAGCAAAGCATCAGCACTGACACCTGAGCCACCAGCCAGCCTGAATTATACATAGTGACTCTATCAGCCGGTTCACTGGCCAGCAGGGCACAGAGTGCGGGGTCAGAGCTGCAGGCCTGCAGACACAGAGAGCTCCACAACACACAGCTGAGTGAGTGCACTGACCTCAGGGTCAGTAGGATGAACACAGATTTGACAGTGGAGATCTTTTCCTCCATTTATCAATAATTTAGATATCAAACTCTCTTTTAAATTTAAGAAACCAGTGGATGAACTTAACTTTGTGCATTTCTTTTACTATATTTAAGGTGGTTACTATCACAAAATACAATCAGTTATCTACTTGGATGCTGCACCAGCAGACATTTCACAACTAAAAGCAACAACACTGATGTGAAAAACATTTTCATTCTATATGTGTGTCCAGCAGTCGACTGCTGCTCCGAGCAAAGACCAGAAAACAGAGCTGTCAGTCTAAAAGTAGCTGAGCCAACTGTATGTTCGCCAGCCATTGAAGCAGTCTGAGTGCATGTGACGCTCGTGTCTGTGCATTGTTATGGCCAGGCTCAGCGGCACGGCGGTAACACAATACATAGCCGCTGATAATAGCCAATCAACATCTAGAACATGAAGGACAAAAGCTGTCACACACACAACTGGGCCTGTGGGCACAAGGAACGTGAGGGCATGGAGCTGCTGAGTGATCCAGTGATGCTGAGTCCACCAGAGTCGACCAAAGGCAACGTTACATCACAGGAGCCACCAACATACACACATATATACATGTATGTTATAGCTGCGCTTTGATGCTCTTGGACTGTCTTATCACATATTTTAATAGGAAAATATGACAATGTATCATTGCCAAGGTAGTGTTAACATTACAAGTCCTCATGTTTTTATGTTTTTTTTTAATTAAGTTTGTCTGGCATTAGTTAACACTAGATTCTGGATTTATTAATAGAAAGATGAGATATCCAAGCTCAGATTAATAGGTCAAGTAAATATATTACTATTGTGTGAAGGGTTTTAAACTTTTTTGAACTTAACTGTACAACTTCCTTGAGCTTCAGTACATAACACTGTGGAAAACTACAGTATAAGAATTTATAAACTCCTACAAGAGATGGTTGACACAATTAAGTTATTTAGCTGCTTGTGTGAATAATAAAGGGAATTTTGCCAGTGTTTTATGGGACAATCTCTGTGCAGATGAACAACATTAAATAACACTTAAAACTAAATTAGTAATATACATTAATAAGGTAAGAGGACTCAAAGAGAGAGTAAGTAAAATTGCAATATAGTAATGCTTTACACCAGAGATATGCCTTTATTTTCAACTTTTAATTAAGCCACTAAAATGGTGAATTCTGTAATAAAAACCAATTTCTTCTTTTCCTACAGGAGCCCCACTGCCCGGTAAACACCCATTTTTTCAAACAAATCCATGTTTGTTTGGCTTTCCATTAGATAGTCCTCGTTTCCTGCCTTCCATGCTATGCAAAGTCTGACAACATCTGAAGTTAAAGAAGACATTATATATCAGGCTGTATGGTGTTTTTTCAAATGATCTTGATGTTTAAAATCACAGGAGATTCCTTTTAATAACAAGGCTCTATGTCATGCTTAGATTCATTATTGGGTTATTGATAAGGCCTGTGATCATGCTCTGACATGCTTTCCTATAATGTAGGCCCATAGATTTGATCTCCTTGAGAGGATTTAAATAAAAAGAACAAAGATTCAGTCTTTAGTCCACAAACACAACAATTTGCCAATTACACAGTGTCATGATAGGTTTAGTAGATTATGTTGTAAAAGTCTGAGTCTTAAAGGGGGTGTTGAAATGAGGCGCAGCCTTGTAGGATTGATCTCTGTCCATCTAGGTCACATCTCAGATGGCGGGATGAGGAACAAACTAATATTAGGGCTGCAGCTACTATGGAAACCAAGAAAATAAATGGTTTTTGAATAAGACTGGATCTCCACTTAAAACAACTCACATAGAGCCAAAAGTGAGTTTGGTTTCATTAGGAAAAACATTTATTGAACAAGTGACTAAATGTGAGACACCACAGCAGGAAAAAAAGATCCATGAAGTGAAACAACAGAGGAACACTGTGAATGATCGGGCTTAAAGGTGATGCAAGCTGACTGAGAGGCAGTGAACTTTTGGTTGCCCAGCTGACTGGTTTCCTAGGAGGTGGGATGGCTGAAAGCAGCCTTCACAGCGGCTAATTGGGTCAGTGCATCCAGGCAGCAATGAGCTTTCCACCTGCCTCCATCTCACCTGCCACAGGTAGATTCATCCACCTCTAACATCTCCCACAGGGCCTCAAGTGCATTAGGAGCAAAACAGCAAATAAATAAGTTGAAAGTAGTCCTTAAAAACTAATACTTTTATCATTTTTGCTCTATTTTCTGTGATAATCTGTAGCCTCTGTTGATCGATGAAAAATAAAAGTAATACCAGAGTGAATATAAAGCACTGAGTGGCTGATTTAATGGGCTATGAGTGGAGAGAATTAGTCCACCATGTACAGCAACATCACATCTAAAACTGGCATATTGGTGCAATCACACAATGGAGTCCTTCCTTTAAAAAAGGCTGCTTTTAATGTGTCAGATGGGCTAATGGTACCACAGCAGCCTCAGTATCACTGTCACAACAATCCCGGGTCAACGGAGAGAACAGTGTGCCAGTGTCACTGTAACTCTACCTCCACTATTGAGTTACATGAGCTTTCCACAGCACACAGTGGTGCTACACTGAAAATCCTGCTCATATACTGTCTGTATCTGACATCAAAACTAGAAAATATCATGATCACTCTTCTGTCTCTGTCTTACCTTGACAAAAAGTTCGATATCAGGGTCTCTGTCTTGACCGTTAGTGGACATGATGCCCGATTCTGGCTGTCACCTTGATTCTTCAGTCCTGTTTTCTTTTTAAACTACACTCCTTTGCTTATCCTTGGAGGTCTACATCCTCCAGAAAAAGATGAAAAAAACCTTGATATCGTCCTCTGAGATTATTCTCCCTTTGCTGTCCTCACACTTTAAGCAGCTGTTTTAATGTTTTCTAGTCCCCTGAGTAAAGATTTCCACCACCTTCAGGTCCTGTAAAGGCTGTTTTCTCCCCTGTTATGTGCAGGTGAGGCTGAGAGTCGGTCCAGGTGGCAGGTGGAGCTCTACGCTCTGATTTGGACACAGATGGAGAGCAGAGCTAGCTCTCACTGACACAAAGTGGAAAACAGGTGTCAGTCTATACCAGGGGGTGGAGCCCCATCCCTCTCTTCCCACCACTGCAACCAAACATCCATCTGACACACATCTCTACCATCACCTCCTCTCCTGTCTGTCTCATGTCTCCTAAACTCACCTCACTCTCACATTTTCTTGATGACATTTTTCTCTGATCTTCTTGAGGTAGGTTCAGGTTAAAGAGACATTGCCAGGCTCATCACAAACCATCAAAAATACATTCCCTCTTAAATATTCCTAAATATATAATATTTGTGTCACTTTTCTTTGTTTTTGAGTGTGTGAGCAGCAGCATCCATATTTAATGAGTGTTCACGTGTATGAACTTGCAGGTTATATTTGATCATCAGTGGTAAACCTGGAGAAGAGTCCCTGTGAATTATTCATGCTTGGCAGAAATTGGCATTCATTTATGGAAAAAGGGCCTATGTGGGGCGACAAAAATAAAAGCAGGTCTGACTGCAAAAAGTCACACACTGAGGAAAGCGATAAGTTCTCACAGTGATACTGAGGAAAAAAATCTCTCATTATTTATGCATTTGATAGACAGATAGCAGCATAGCATTGCAGAAATAGAGGAGGGGGGGAGCAAGGGCTGATTTTTAAATGGTGTCTATAGAGCAGCCCCCTCTTCTGGCTGACATACAAACATGCACCACAAACCAATTCCTGGGCCACTATGGAAGCAATTCATTATCATTGTTTACGAGGGAAAATGTTGAGTAGGTTTTTTTTAAATGTGTTATTGTAGGTTTGAGTTTATTTTTACAGGCCTTAATCAAAGTTGTAGTCTCCGCAGACTTCACAGCACCCACATGATGAAAACAAATAGGATTTCTATTTATTTGCAAAGAAAAACTCTTTCCATGTGGGTGCAGCTGGATTTCAAAGAAGTCATCTTCACATTCTCAAACATCATGCAAAACCTGTGATATTTCCAAGGAACAAACTAATTAGGCGCCCTGGCTAGGTCAGTATTTTGTGCCCACACATTGTAAAGTTATGAAGCAGCATTAAACAAGAGTGGAAACTTGCAAAACTTGTTTGCCAACAAAAACTTCATGTCAGGTTTAACCTCTCTGATGAGTTCACCAACCAGTGCATGCTGTTGTGGATTGCTTTTTTGTTTAATTAGAGAGAGTTCCAGGTAATCAAGAAATATATTTGTGCTTCTTTTAATTTATAAGTTCTCAGTGAAGTGTTATCTCTTTGTAGTTTAGTTATGTGTTTTATTAAATTACTGTACAGCTACAGTTTTTAAAAGACATTAAATTTCTCAAGCATAAAATGTTAAACATTACAAAAAAAGTTTAACATCTTTGATAGCAGCCTGTTCTTATTTTCCGTTATTTCAAAGTGCTAGGATCTGCAGTTTTTGTCTCTCCTCCTTGTTTTCCCTCTTGTTCTGTGTTTGTTGTCCTGCCTCCCCTGTCCGTCAGTGTGCTGTTGTGGGCGTGGCTAATCAAATCAACCACCTGCTTGTGATCAGCACTGATTGCCACTTCCTCCTGCTGCAGTATATATACCTTGTCCCACCCCTCATTCATCACCAGTTTGTTGTTGCGACCACTCTGATAAACTACTTGGCTGATTTACTTTAAGCTTGCTTTAAACTCTTTTTGTCATTTTGATGTTGATCCGTGGTCAGCAGCCAGTTGGCTGGTTTGGCTTTGAAATCCACTCACAAATCTTTGTTTTCAAACTTTGTTTTTTTGTGTGTGTATTAAGCAGACAATATATGTTTGGTAATGTGCCAACCTAAGAGGTGCTAGAGGGCTGATTTTGTTACCTTGTTACTTGATTTTGTCTGAGCAGGCTTGCTATTTGCCTGTTTTCAGTCTTTATGCTGTGCTTAAGGCACTGGCTGCTGGCTGTATATCTGCAGCCAACTGACTGTAAAGAATCATTTTAAGTAGGTCTTATCATGCTGGTGTATGATCAAGTGTTTTCTAAAAAGTTTGGTTTTAATTTGTGACTTCTTGTTAAAAAAAAAAGGGTGGCTAAATATTGCGACTAACAAATAACCTTAACCAGAAACTGATTCTACAGGTGTTTAGGTGGAGCCTTGATACTGCAGCTCTGTTCACAGATCACTAGCACCCAGACTCTGACTCCAGAGGGTGTCAATGGTGCAAGATGGTGGAGGAAGTGGTCATAAATTTTTCATCTTTTTTATTCTCATTGCTGTCAGCTTTATTTACTAGACAACTAAGATAGAGGCATCAAGCATAACAACTAATTCTTGGCAAAACAGGAAACACATTGAAGCAAATTTCCCAAATAGCTAACTTTTCTATGAAGGATTTTTAACTTCTTGACATTTATGAAACTATTAAGGTTAAGAAAAGATGGCCTTGGTGTCCTCTTGAGACAAAAGGAAGCTCAAAGTCACTGACTTATTGGGCTAATCATTCACCCTAACATCAAACAGTAACAGACGTTTTCCATCTTCTCAGGGCCAGGGTGGAGGGGAGTGTAAGACCTCTCCACCTGTGGCGACACACACTTGTTCAAATTTCACAACCTGACAACCTGACAATATAAGCATTGTCTTCATGCTGAGTCGTGTGATGAACCATAAATGATCACAAACCCCGTGAATCGATTATATAATCTTGTGCTATTTATGTTATCTTGCTCACACAGCATACAATTAAAAAAGAATTTCCCCTGTTAAATAGTTTTTTATGACAACAGTGACGACCTGTTATACAGCCGCCTTATCACAGACAGCGGGGGGGGGGGGGGGGGGGGGGGGCACCGTGTGGGGAAAAACATGGAAAAAAAACCCCCAACAGAACCGAGGGGTTTTTAAACCCCCGTGGTTTTTTGTTTGTGT
>JAPZDV010000010.1:6219745-6240094 GCA_029814665.1 Acanthurus lineatus | reverse complement strand
CACACTGAAAAATTATAAATAAAATTAAAACAAAGTTTTTCCTACTTTGAGATACACAGGGATGAAATATATTCCTCAAATGACTTTAGTTTTTGAAATTTTGGTGCATACTTTTCATGTAACAATTTTGAATATTCACTTCTGTAATTTATTAGAACTTAAACAAATTTTTTTCCTTTCCAGGAAATCAGGACTAAGATTTTTCAGGAGTAGTTCACTTTTAATCGAAACAGACTGTTCTGTTGGTCCTTTTTTTTTTTTTACTTTAAATGCTGATACATTGTACTTGGAACGGACTGGTTCAAAACTGCTAGAATGTAAGAAAGGGAAGTCAGAAATGAGGGAAAGTCATAGAGCTTATCTGGAGGAAGTTTTTTTCCCCAGGATGGTGGAGGAATTTTCCGCCCTACTCAGGCTCTGATTGGCTTATATTCTTATCCTAACCTTAAACCACTCCTCAGGCCTAAACCTAACCAACTCAGCCAACTGTAACAAGTGATAGACAGTCAGAGCAAAAGGAGGATGGGTCATAATTCCATCATTCTCTTAAAACAATTGCCTTCCCTGCATGAGTCCAATTTCTTCACTCAGTGAAACTGATTTCTGCTTATTAAAAGGTCTCTATTCAATAAAAAAGGGCCAGATATTTAATAGCACTATATTAATGCTGCTCTCACTTTCATTATAGCATTATTTTTTATTCTTATATTGAGGTTTAAAATCATATGATTCTTAAGCCTTTGCCTTCTTTTACTTGTTACTTGGGGACATGAATTATACCAAATAAGATTTTTAGAAGGGTTGTGTTTGCTTGTTTTTTCAAGTCAATGGGTGTGAGTATAATATAAGTATTTTTAAGGAGGAGGACATTTCTGTTTAAAAAATTTACAGATAATGTTCCCACTCATCTATACAGTGATTTACTTTACATAATTACCATAATTAGTTGCTGTTCTTTAATAGATTATGTCTTCAGAGTTTGATCTAAAGCTGATGGCCTCTGTCATGTAGGAATCTATGCACAGATAGTGGAGAGTGTGTGACATAAATGGACTTGACTGAGAAAATATGCAAACAACATACACAAACACATACAGAGAGAGTCAAGGAGGAAAAAAGAGAAAAAATACCAATTTTTACTTCCACTGAAGTCCCTTTAATTTCAGAAGACTAATTGCATCAACATGGCAAAGATAGTTAATTAGTAAATCATATTAAATATCCATATTTCAAATCCAAGATAATAATCAATAACTTTTTTAACAATTCCAAACTAATCAATTAAATATATTATGGACATATTTTGATTTATCTGTCAATAAGTCAGGGGAAATGATCAGACAACATCTCCTTCATAAAACAAGGCCATTATCAGAAAATTAAGAATTTCCATATAAATGCTTTCAATTTATGAATTTAAATTTTGTAAAAAGTATCTATCACAGTGATGTCTGTCATTCTTGGGCACAGGTTTTTTTCAATGCATCTAAAAGCATAAGGAGAAAATTAATCCAATTTTTTCTTAAATGATGCTGAAAAAATATTTGAATTGTTTTCTGCAGGTTTGGACTCTACTTGACCTGCTATGGTTATGCTAATTAAAAAGAGTCATGGCAAGAGGCACCTAACTTTTTTTTTCCTATTTTTTCTTATAGCAACTAGGAACAATAAGTGCAAATTATACATGACCTAAAAAGCATCCTACTACTGCCCCTTCGTTCCGTTTCATTTCTGTCCTGTAGTGCAAATCAGGGAACAGTTCTTGCAAGTCATGCCAAAATAGTCTTCTTAACCAAGCAACAACAAATCCCTTAAAATCCCTATGACGAAATACTGACCAATAGCAATTGCACTTCACATTTCACCAACAAATGGCCATGATTATGACAGTCAGGGTAAGAACAGGAGGGCAGTACACAGTCATCTACACAGAAAAAAATGTCCTCCACAAAAAAAAATCTCTACAAAAATAAAAACAGACTGACACACAAACGACTGCACACCTTAAAGAGATGTTCTCAGCTTAAAAGGCAAATGGTAACTGACTACTAAAGAGCTAGGTTGTGGTGTGATCGGCTCATGGACTGATCTACACATATGAGCAGTAGCCTGGCACATGGAGTGAGACATATGTGGAACATCTGCTTCTCGGTAACATTCAAAAATAATACTGACCTCTAACAATCTCCTGAAACAGGTTGAATTTTAAATATTTTTTCTCATAAATCACAGCATTCTTATCTTTAAGTAACTTAATATTCAGTGCTCAGACTTCAAGTACAACGATTGGTGACAAAAACCTGACAAGGCCAGATGAAAAGATGTCAGTATGCTGAAATCAAAGGGCTTTTTCGATCACTGAACACTTCCTGAGACCCTTGTCTGCACCTTAAAAACGCTGGAATTCACACTTAATTACTTTTTTTTTTTATGTCCAAATAAGTGCAACATAATGAATGCCATCCATGGACAGATTGTCTCAAAGTGTGCATGAATATCCTTGTTTTAGCAGTTTAACAGCTTCCTGCCCCGCTGGTCATCTTTTCACACCACCTTCAACTCCAACTGTTCAGCTATGAACACTTTTAACTCCGGCAAACACATTCTTTTCAAGCATACTGGCACCTTAATATTATCCATGTCATGGTTTTGGCCAACAAAGGTTCAAACTTGCCAGAATCACAGGTTAAAATTTCACTCTCAGCTTTGAGTTTTTACTTATTAAGTGATGATGAGGATGATGAGATGATATTAAGTAAAATTCACAATCAAAGCAAAGCCACTATAAAGCCCATGTAAAGGTTCATTATCTTGATTGAGCCTGCATCAGAAGCACACCCTAGACATTTCCCTTGCACTCAAGAAGGCAAGGTTTACCTCGATACATGATTAGGAGGTTAGATTAGATTCCCCTGATCTCCAACTACTAGAAAGAGCAGCACAATGGCTTTTAGTCGTATAAGGGAGGCGTTTAGGGGATGCTTCTGGCCAGAGCGAACTACCTTGGGGAGCAATACCTCCTCTTCTTTTTATGTCTGCCATCATATCTCTTACTTTAGTTACAGGTGCAAGTCCTCTTGCAGCAAAGGCTGCGACATCTCCCGGCTTCTGTGTTTTAGTGTGGGTAGCTGTTTGAGGGTCACTTGTCTGATGTAGACCACCAGAAATCCCAGCACCATCACCACACTGAGGAAAGAACCCACGACGGGGGCGTAGGAGTGCTCTTCAACCCTGGGAGGGATGCTGGGTGTGGATGGAGGAGTTGGCTCGTGGGACAGCAGGTCTTTAACGTTAAAGAGGGAGCCGTTGTTGGGGAGAGGGCGGATGGACAGGATGTGGCACATGAGAGGGTAAAGGTCCACAGAGCACATGGAGGTCTTCACATAACCCTGGCGAAAGGCTGGCCCACGGGCCACGAACACCGGCTGCATGCTGCGTAAGGTGTTGTTATAGCCATGGTTTCCCACTGGAGAGAAAGACAAGAAATATATTTGCATAAGGAGCTGAAATGCTTTGATGTTAATCATTCCTGAATAGTTTATCTAGAGATCTTAAGATTCCATATAATCAAAGGCAGCACTTTTTGTCAGAGATTTATGGAAACTGGCACTGCTGCCCTGTCAGATGTTTTATGTGCAGCACTGCTTGCCCCAGCACACTGGTTACTGCTTAATCAATGACTGCAGCACTCAGGCAAAGCTTAAATTATATCAAAACATACAAGCAAAAAGATCTTTGATGAAATTTTAAACTAACTAACTACTGCTCCTAAAATCTATCAGTGCCATTGTATTCCTGCAGACCTGACAGGATTTTCTTTTTTGCTGTGAGTAAACATTACAGTTTATCTATGCTAATCTGTGGAAACAGTTCATGGGTTTAACTACCATCCAATCAGCTTGAGCATCTTAGGCTTCTCTTCTCCTATAGGCACCTGATAGCACCGAGGGGACAAGATACCCAGAGTCCCACTAATGGTTTCATGCGATTTTTCTGATCGACACCACAAAGAAAAAGAAGAAGAGGACAGCTAGCAAATAAACATGGATTTATAATGCTCTGTATGTATGTAAGTATGCCTCCACAGCTCCTATGAGGCATGGAGGCTCACAGTCTTAAGTCCACCCCCACCTTTCAACAGCTTGGCTATTATGATAAGAATATTCACATTCTCTGTTGTTCAGTTTGAGAAACTGATTTAAAATGGAAAAAAAGCCTTAAAGGAAAAGCATGGCTGAGTAGTTGTGTAACAGTCTGAGTTGAGGGGGCAGAAGAGCTTTATACATTAACTTTGATAACTGAATTCTCTGCAGCAATGAGTAATGAGGAGGAGTCAAATATGGAGTAACACTGCACAGCTCTCACTGTCATGTCTGTCGCAGCATCAGCACTAGTGATGAAATGTTTGTAGTGTAGAAAAGCTCCGACTGATTAAAATTTACTCAAGACAATCAGCTCCACAAACTGTGTATACAGAGCTCTAAAGTGATGCGGTAAATTTCATTATGCCTTTAAAATTCTAAAGGAGGTCACCCTCATGATTAAAGATGTTTAAATTCGCTTGCTGCGGAAAAGGGGCACATTCAGGATTAACTGTGGGAAGACGACCAAAGTTTGTGTTACGCTGCAGGATTTAAACAATACAGGATTTAACTATTTTTAAAAAATTGGCTTTGCAAATGTGTTATGAGAAAGGAAATGCCTTTAACACATTTGTTTGATCCCAAATAAGACATATACAACTTTTTTTTTTGTTTATCGTAAAAATTTAAAGAGCACATTTAAAGTTCAATCACACTGATAAAAAAAAAAACAACCTTAAACATCATGTCCTAAATAAACATGACAAACAGTAACCAGTCTGCAAGAATGATGCTACAGTATTTATTTAGTAGTGTGATGTTAAACATTGTAATAAACACGCTTGAGTGGGAAGTACCTGTTTTCCAAACAAAGTGCATCACTGATTTTATTAGCTGTTTGTGCAAACACATAACTACGAGTCTGCCATGGGTGGACTTAACAGTAAACAAGAAATAAAGTGAATATTCACAGGGAAAAACTGCCACCAGGAAGTGCAGGTCCAGTCCACATACACCGATAAGAGTCATTAATGAGTGAGCACTGCTGTGATTTATTCACATCGGATCAACACTAACACAGTTCGGTGCCTTTCCTGTAACTTTCTGAGAAGCAGAAGATGCTTCTGCTAGCAAGTAACAACTATGGTTTTAATCACCCAGAACCATATGCCAAACAGCCGGAGTAAAAATTCACTTTAGATGGGCAGGACAATATCACACAACACAGTCGCACACCACTGAGCCTCAAGAAGGTTTTTATTTCAGCTGCAGACTCTCCACCAGGTCATTTTACTGATTATTCAGCCTTCAACTAATGAGGAACCAGGCAGTAAGAATAGATGATGTTGTCATGGCTGCAATGAAAAACTCTGCTCCTCTGCTCTTCATGAAAAAGAGTTTATGTGATCTAATCTGTAGAGAAGGTGTTTGAAAAAATACCTTGTTCAGCTGAAGGTTGAAAAAAAAAAACCTGCACTTGAAGTTGATTCAGAATAAACCCACACACACACACACACACTCCTGCTGTATCCAAGGGAAAACAAATCTGGCTTTCTTTGTTAATTACAGCTGGTATAACATGAGCTAGCCTTGCTTCAATGACAGAAAAAAAAAATCTCCTGTGAAGTTATTAATAGAGCAGATGGAAGCTGCTGTTTGAAACAACTATACCCCCAAAAAATCTGTTAAATATGCACATCCACAAAGCAGAATACTGAGGTTTGAATACATACACATGAAGGGCCCGGTCCTGTTCTGCATGATGGTCCAGCCCTCCTTGGCTTCTATGAGGATTGGCATAATCCTGATGTTGTGTCGATAATGGAAGTGCTCGGGAATGTCTTCTTTCTTGTACACAGCCATGTTTGGATTTGCATCCTCCAGCTTACTATAGACCTCATCAAGCTTCCCTGCGAGACAGATAATGAAGCAATGCCTAAAATATCCACAAATAAATAGCTTAAGAAAACACACTAACAACAACTTCTTCTATATTGAAGCTGCATAATCCTAAAATATATGTACATAATTACAGAGCAGCAAAATGTAACAAAAAGGCCATAATTAAATGACCAAAATTAAAAACTTTTTACAATTTAATATCAGTCTCATGTCAGTAAACTATGCTAAGCTATGCTAGCTGGCCTCTCCCTGCAGCTTAGCGTTTAGCGCACAGATAAGAGAGAGGTATCAATCTTTTCATTTGATGCTCGGGAAGAAAGCCATGCAGCACATATCTAAAAATGTAAAACTATTCCTTTTATCTGGTTTACTGACAGCACTAAATGTGACAGATGTATGGAAGCAATACCTTCTTTAGGAAGTATTCCCACCACCGGACTCTTATCCACCCAGGTGTACAGGTCTCTGCTCACATACTGATCCAATTCTATGATTTTCTCAGCAGAAAGCTGCGCCATGCCATGGTCACTGGTCACTATCAGGTTCACTTTCTCATACAGTCCAGCTTTCTTTAGCTCATTCATGAGAAAGCCGAGCTTCTCATCAATCCCAGCAATGACTGGGTCCATCAGGGAACTCTGAGGACCCAGTCTGTGCCCGCTCTCATCCGGCTCTTCCCAGTACAAAACTCCAAAATCCACTGATTCTTCTTTGGGTGCAGAGAACCACTCAATAATCCGCTCCACTCTGCTTTCAAAGGAGACTGAGGCATTGTACGGGAGGTATCGATTGGGGAACATACCGTGGATCTTCACATCAGACCCCGGCCACATGGCTGCCCCGCTTCGCCCTCCAGCTTTCTGGATGGTCACCCAGAGAGGCACTGCCTCCTCCCACCACTGTGACTCATAAATACTGTCTGTCTCCATGGAGAAAGACCGGTTCAGAACAGGATCATACATCTCATTTGCCACGATGCCATGCGTCTCAGCGTACAGCCCTGTTACCAAGCTGTAGTGATTCGGGAAGGTTTTGGTGATGTAAGCGCTCTCCACCTGCTTCACCATCACCCCCTCCTTTATGATCGTGTTGAAGTTAGGCGTCGGGACTCGGTCAATGTAATCCCAGCGGAAGCCGTCAAATGACACGAGCAGCAGCTTGGGCCGGTCCCTCACACTGTGGCCTCCACGCCCAGACTGGTCCAACCGGTGGAGGGAGACCTGAGGCAGCAGCAGGGCCCACAGGCATACCAGTGGACGGCAGCCTCCTTGCAGCAAGCAGCCCAGCATAGTGAGGTGTGTGATGAGACAACCTGCAAACACACACGCACACACACACACACACAAAATTACTTGAGAAGAACTCAAGGAGGCTAAGCAATTAACCCTGCTTATCTGGAAAAGGTATATAGACACCCCTGCTCATATACTCTTGTGTAATTATGTTTTGGAGCTATTTTCCAGTGCTTTTTATAGCTCCAGTTAATAAAAGTCATAAAACTACAGCGTGCTATGAAGCCTCAGACATCAGCAAGATGGAAACCAGAGCTGCAAAGATGCATTTTCATGACTGATTTATCTATGGATAATTTTATTCATAAATATTTTGCCTGATAAAAGTAAGAAAATGTCTTAATTTGTTTCATTTCTCTAAGAGATAGTTCAAAACCAGATATCTATTATCATGTCAGTAAAAAAATCTTTAGAATTTTATAACATATGACATTTTTGTAATTAACTGATCATGAAAATAGTTGCAGATCAGTTTTCTGATGCCTGACTGTCTGATTTATTGACTGATCCTTTAATTCTTCTTCCAACTTTGTGGTGCCAGCCCTGAGGAGCCTCTGTTCTGACAGCCAGGCCTCAAAACATCAGTCATCCCCATATTAACGCCCACTGTTTCCAAATGAAAAAGTTTAATACTCACAAATGTGTATGACCTTAAGATGTCCGCATGTTTTACAAAGATTAGAGCACAATGTCAGGATGCATTCTATCTGCCATATTGGAACCAATAACATGACAATTATTGCCCTATTACACGACAAACATGAGTTTCAGGACCGACCTTTAATGCTGAGTAATGATGAGATAAATTATCCATGGGTTGATCAATAGAAAGTTAATCAACATTCAATAGACGAGTAATAACTTATTTTAAGATTATGACTGATTCCAATTTTTTAGATACGATAGTTTATATTGTTTATTAATAAAATACCTCTTGGTTTTAAACTATGATGTCACCGATGGCCAAAACAAACTTGTGATGGATAAATTTGATCAATAATAAGGTTTTTAGCTCGATGTTAGCATTACATATAACAGGGAGTTTAAGAGGAGCTGCCTCAAATATCAACAGTGAAGACATGACAGGTCAGGAAAGGATTTATGTTATAGAAAATTAATCACTGAGGCTAAAAGGATGGCAATGCATCCATAACAGCGACTTAAAGGACAAACTAATAACTGACCGCCGACAGTTTGTCACAATAAAAAGGAAATGAAGGGCTCGGGGTTTTAGCGTCGGTGCTGCAGAGCTAACAGCTGAAACACGCAGCTCTGCATGCAACAATACACACAGCGGCAAGTCCATTTCACATGAGAGGCTTGGTCAAAGCGACATCACTGCAGAAAAATGCACGAATTCAAAAAACGCGTAATATTGTGCTGTCAACAAGCTTACCTTATCTAATCTTGCACTGGCTCTGCTGGCGCTGCACACCGAGATAAACAGACCGGACTCGATTATAAGCCCGGAGGAAGTCCCGCCTATCAACCTGCCGTGTTTTCTAGCCCTCCGTGTTTTTTATTGACAGATAATGAACCAAACAAGGTCATCTGAAGACAACAGGCTGTCCGGGGTCCCCTGCAAGTGCATGCTTCGCTTCATGAAGAGCTGCATCCCCCAAAAATTCAACGCACAGGTCCCAATGACGTAATGTGGGATGAGAAAGGAAGGAGGGAGGGGCGAGAGCGTGGGGTCCGATATTATAAATAGACACCTTGGAGTCAGTCAGGGGGAAATAATTTAGCTTTGAGGAGGAAATTACAATAAAATGTCTAGCGAAATGCAACAATGTGCAATCAAGGTGACACATTTAGAGATATGAAAAGCAAAAATCTGCACCTGAAATGTTTATCAGAATTGAAAAAAATATGACATCGGTGCTCTAATTCCGTCATCGTTTTCTTTTTTCTTATTTTCTTCATCTTCTTTTTTTTGCATTAAGATAGTGCTAAAAATGCAACGCATCAGTGGGCCTGCAACAAGCTTGACAAACATTGTCCACAAGGTGTCAGTCATGTCCTGTCTAAAAGCTGTCTGTCTTTCTTCCCATCTCAAAGAGAAAGATGGCATCTCAAAAATGACGCTGCATCTTCAGAGTGTCACTATTTTTGATCTAAAGGCAAGATCCTCCATCTCTGTTAAGAGAAAGGTCGGTTTACTGAGCCTCGATCCTCCGATGTAATCTTTTAATTCTCTCCTCTCATTGGCTATTTATTCCAAGCACTGCAATGTCATCTTTAGGATTTTGATTTGATTATGATTGAAGGCTTGAGAACAGTTTATAAACTGACTCGGAGGTGATATTGTTAAAAAAGATATCTTTAAGGTCAATTGCTATGCCAGCATTGCTGATTCGAGCTAAATGTGAAAATAGGAAAAATGAACATTCATAATTCTGTGTCAACTGGGCTGCTGATGATCATGTGGCATGATCAAAAGCTCTGGAACAGCTAATGAAGAAATGAGAGTGTTTTGTTAATGCCCTTTTATTCAGAAAAAACATTTTAAAGGCAAAATTTTTATTTATTTACTCAGAGGTCAAGGTTAAAAAATAGACTTTTACATACGCCATGGTCTATGATAGCATTAGGTTTATGTTGATTATACATACAAAAGAGTTAATAATTTAAGATGCATGCTAAATAAAATAGTGAAGAACAATTAAAAATGCAGATGTTTCATACTGGGCACAAGAGATCAATTTATTCACATCAAAATAATGTTTTTCTATTCTGTGGCCTTCATAGTCACCTGAGATCAACTCAGTTTAACAGCTTAACACCTATGGGAGATTTTAGAGCACTGTGTCAGATAACATCATGATCATAAAAACATCAAATGAAAAATACCTTTATCTCAGAGACAAAGAAATGTCAAGGGTTACTAAGCTGTTGTCAAGGCTCGTGGTGGTTTAAGGCCTCTCTTGGACATTTGATGTTGGTTTTAAAATTGGTATTTTCTGTACAACTCAAAATGGTTTTGTAAGTGGGCACAGAAACATGCAGAGGTGTAGTAAACAACATGCAGTTTTGGGGTTTCTTTAGTAATTTGATTAAATCAGGGCACGTTTAGAGCATAAATAAAACCTGCTCAGTGCATTCCCTAAAGGCACCCATGATGGATGCCAAGCATATCAGATACCATGGAGCAAGGCCATTATGAGCTTCCAACATGATGAAAACAATCTTAAAATCCAGTCTAGCCCTCACCTGCAGTCCCTGAAGACAACAATGTTAAAAAACCTGCTGTTAGGTTTGTTAGGTTTGGATCATTTTCTTGGAGTTATAACAGTGTTCTTACAAATGGCCAAATCCCTGTTTAAGGCACGTAACACTGTTTTTTCGACAGCCACACTAAATAGTAATCACATCATCATCATCAAATACAGAATGCACAACATTGCATCATTCCTTTCCTTTTTTTCTCATGCTATCAGCACATTTCTATGGATCGAATGTCAATCAGTTGGTCAGTTCACCCAGAATAAAATATCACAACAAAAATTTGCTGGATGTTCCATGAAATTTTCCATGTTATCCTCAGTGGATGAATCCTATTGACTTTGGTGATCCTTAGACTTTTCCTCTAGCCCATAAAATGGGTTTACATTTGTGGTTTTGGATGAAATGTCTCAAAAATAATTAGAATCTTGGCCCTTTCCCATGGTGCCATCATTAGTCAAAAAATTTACTGTATTGACTATTTTGGTTTGGTGTATACTGGTGAACAAAGACATGTCAAATTAATTACATTCCTATTGGCCTCAGCTGCACTTTATGATAAAAATTACAATAAATAAATGAGAATAAAAGAAAACAAAGAAAATAAAATAAACTACAACCAAATGCTATTAAGTAAATGTTCATATAATAACACGCTAAGCCTTGATTGTGAATTTGGTGGACATTATAACTCTAAACACTGTCATTCATAACACCGTCATAATACTAACAGCATTTGTATTTATTGTCAGCATGTTAGCATGATGATGCTGGTATTTGGCTCAAAGCTAAGCTGTTTCGAGTGCAGCCTCACAGAGCTGCTAGCATCTAGCAATGACCTGCTGTTTATATTCTTACAGAATATTTAATTCTGTATCTATTCAAACAAGTACATTATATACCGCTAGTGGCTTAATATAATTTGGTGTTCTGTTCTAAAAAAATGCCTACAATGTTTTATTTAACAATGAAAAGTGAAATTGTTAAATTTATCGTGATCAAATTATCAAAGTGGGAACTGCAACTGATTCCCATAATAAGAGACAAAAGGGTACAAACAAGAGAAAAAATACATAAAAGTAACGGTGAACTCATCATCAGTTTTACCAAGGAAGTGTTTTCAAAGTAATAAAATGTTTTAAAAAATTTGGGGGGATTTTTTTCTTTCAGTGTGGATTCCCGTTCTGCCTTTCTTTTATATATGTATGTATGCGCTGTACATGTTCCTCATTGTGTTTTCACTTCCATTTAGCTGACGGTGTGAATCTATGTGGGAACAGTGGAGCAGCCATCAAGCTACCTGCTCCTGTGTGTTCTGGGTTGACTTCTACAACAGTTGTGCATTCATATCCATGTAGACATGAGAGGTTTTGTTTGTTTGGGCAGGAAAGCTCTGTCTATTGTGAGATTTGTAGCACTCTCTCTCTGTCTATTGTGATGTTAAACAAGAATGTCAAGGTTGCCTTTTGTTGATTAGAATGTTTTTTTTAGGTATTTTACATTCAAAGTGGATTTGCTGCAAGGCATGCACTTAAACACTGTAGAATGTAGTGAAGGCCATTGTTTTATGGGAGAAGTTCCAGAGTATAATTGTTCCAAGGTGAGTTAGGAAATTACACAGTGATGTATGCACAGAAAATTATTATGAATTATGTAAATAGCAGAGAGCAAATTTCCTTTGATTATGAGCAGAATTTGAGCATATGCCATATAATTTTTAATTTAAAAATCAATATGTTATCACGAGAAGTATACAAAAAATCTGATCTTTTATTTATTACTTTATCTACACAATCACTTTTGGCTGTAAAAAAACTCTTACAAAAAGACACATCATATTAAACTGTTCGGGTACAGCTAAAGGGATAAGTTGATTCATAAATGATTCAGATGACAGGTTATTGACACCTTTTCATTAAATATCTCTTTTATCAGCAAAAATTAGAAGCTGTCTTTTGTTTACAGCTTCTTAAATGTGAACTGGTGTCTTTTTTTGTCACATACAAAGTGAACTGAAAGTTCGATTTTCATTATGCAATACTAACACATGACCTTGACTTTCTTTTCCACTATTTTTTGAACATTTCATAATGTGAATGTTAAATTGATCAATTGTGTGAGTCAATCACCATCAACAATGGTTGGTTTAATACATAGTGAAAATAATTGTCAGTTGCTGCTCAGAGTGTAAACTCTGTAGATAATGTGGATATATGACGCAAAGTGCAGCATTTAAAGTTGATATATTCCAGCGACGCAGTATTTTAAAGAAGAATTTTAATCAATTATGTTGTTTTTCTGATGGTTGTCCATCCTGTTTTACGCTACAACTAATGAGATTCTAACAACACAATTGCACTCCTCAGGCTCCTCAGTGTATAAAATAATCTTTTCTTCCATCTATTTTAACAGATAGATTATCTGTTGAAAGAATGTGGTGAGTCTGTGGTGTGCACAGAGTTGTGAGGCACAGGTGCAAAATAAAAAACAGGTACCATGTAGCATTAGGATAATGTTGAAGATTTGCATTAACCTAACCCTAACCCTGAAGTCACGACAGTGTGAGAAGTGCTGAGGGGGTACCTCACTGTTCAGAGAGGCACTTTTAGGCCAACCAGAGGCTACCTAGTTTTACTTGATCCTAACTTGATTACCACAGGGGCAAGTCCATTCACCCCATGTCCGTGAAGGTACATCTGGACTGTCCACATGTGGCCCAAAGATTGATGACATCTTAGACTGTGCATTATATCCCTGTGTGCAGACACCTAATAAAGTAGAACACCTTAATGAGGCACTCAGGTTTAGTAGAATTTGGACAGTTACATTAAGGAAAAACTTAAGTATCAAAGTTTCTCAGTCAGATGTTCTAGTTTAATAAAAAAAAAAAAAACAAGACAGACAAACTCAAATTCTGAAAAGAAAGGATTAGTGGTATTATGCTTTACACCCTTTGAATTATTCTAATAACTATCCTGGTGCCCATGTACACTGAGCTCCATCAGTGTTACTTGGTTGCATGGTGGAACCTTGGCTTCCTGGTTTATATCTTTTTTCCTGGAACACAATAGTCGAGGATTAACACTTGAGTGTCTGTGTAAAGCCAAATCAGCTAGATGATGCATCTAAAGAGTATCAAGAGAGAAAATGCTAAATCAGTATACTTGTTTTTGCATGAGAGCCAAATTCCTCTTTTCTGAAAATAAATGTGTACAAATGTTAAAGATAAGTTAAAAAAGGTAAAGTCTTATTATGTAAGGGACATTTTTAATATACATCAAAATATATTATTACAATAATAATACAACATGGCATATCCTGGTTTAAGAGCTTTGTCTCTTTTATGATGTTCTCTCTGGCTCATAGGATAATTTTATTCCGACTTTACTGGTAGTCTGAGTCTTGGGAGATAAACCCAAACAAAAGAACCCCTGCTGCATATGAAATTAACTTTTGCACAATTGAGTAGTCAACCTATTTGTACACCTGCCTGTTATCCTTATACATTATACTTCTGTGTGAAAAATTAGTCCTTATCATGAAACAAATCACTCAGGAATATAATTTGTCTGCCATAGTGAATTAATAGTGACCTTATTTGTTGTATTGTTCTACTGGTATCATGTTCCTTCAGGGCCTCTGCAGTGATGGGTTATTTTTTGTGCAAAAAGGTGTATGATTTCTCTAGTTCTTTAGAGCAGGGGTCACCCTACAAGACACAATGCACACCAGCTTTTCTGGACGTCGTCTATGGCCGACATTGTGCCATTGTGTCCGTTTTTTTCTGGTCCTTTGTGTTTTATTTACACACTCTCTCTCACAGTCATCCTACATTACCCAGACCCACCGAGAGTCGGCCCAGCTTTCATTGGCCTGTGTCCACTTTCCCTCTCAACCATCACCGTCTGGTGGGATCTGCGCACAAAGAGCGCGTAGCCAATCACAAAGACCCTCTGATAAATCTCGGCCAATCGCCGCATCCCTCTTATTTACATGGTGATGCGATGAGCCAATCGGGAGTCAGCAGAGGCGAGGATTTTCATCCCTCTGCCCAATGGCTATGGGACGTATAGAGTTTTGGGGAGTGCATATAATCAACATATTATCGAAGGTGCTTAGATATTGATCCTCTATTTCGAGGTAGTTCAAATTAGCCTCTCTTGGACCCTCGGTTTTTACCTTAATTTTACCGAGCTTGGTGGAGCCTGAATCACGCGTAAAATGCCGAAGAGAAAGGTGAGTGTCGTTTGAGCCATCATGCTCGCTTCACTGTAGTTTTTCTGCTCTTGCATTTGAGGAAATAGTAGTGCGCGATTTCTGTGGCGACGTCGAGGCAGGTGAGGTGATGCCAAAGTTTGAGAAAGCGTCTTTTCACCCACAACCCATTTCAGGTGTATTGAAAGCGTCTCTTCGTGTGTGTAAGATATTACTTTTACAGTATTTATTCCCGTTACATCATAATGTCCTTGTGATCATCTCAATGGCCGTTCTTGTGGTCGTTTTATTTGCCTCTTCCCTGTCTACGTTGCGCACTGGTGAATGTCAGACGGATCCGCCGGATGGATGGATGGATGCGTAAATCTCGTAGGATACGTGCGTGATGATAATTCCTCTGGGCGCGTTTTTGCGCAAATATGAGGCTTAAAGATTGTAAATAATGTGTGATCTAACCGTGAAAAAAAAGATCACCACCTCCTTGTTTCATTTTGGTTCTCCAGTGGTGATGAATGGTAACCGCCAAGCCGATTGAACTAACCCATATCCAGATGGAGAGAAAGGAATAAAGAAAGGGGATCAGAGACAATTGCCGCTGTGTTAAAGAGGCCGTGACTCTATCTAAACAGCATTGCACGACGAGCTCCAGTGTATTGTATCAGTGCATACATGGAAATGGGCTTTTTTGCCATCCAAAAACTGCCATTGTCTGCGCAGATTCGCCTTTGAGGACAGAGAATGGGAGGCCTCTAGGGGCGGAGGTCGCCCACATGCAAATGATGCGAATGCCAACCTGCAGGCTAAACCCATTTTTTTTCCTTTTTTTTCATGGTGGGGGCGGACTCTCCTGTCCACCGACCTTACCTGCCTGCCTGAGTCCATACCACGTTTTATGTTGTGATCATCTAAATGAATTCATGTTGATATTGTTCTTTGGAGGGCTCGTTCTCGGCATATTAACACGCGGCCATAAAAATGAGGAATCACCCGGGAGACCTGATATCATCATTAGATGATATGAAAATTGTAATAGGTAAAATGCATCTCCAGACAATTTCGGATTTTAACTTTAATTTGAACTTACATAAAAATTATAATGAAATAAAAAAAAATTAAAATGGGATGAATAAGATTATATTTGTATATAACCATGAAGAAAATAATTGAAAACTAATTTTATACCTTTATTATTGATAACAAGTGCAGTAAAATCTTCAATTAATGGAAAAAAGTTACACTAGGCCACCAAAGAGAAAATTATTTTTAAAAAATAAAACTTTTTTGTTTGATAGGTTTATGCCTTGGTTAAGTGTATGCACAGGGCTTTGTAACTAAGTTTAGTGACACACAAAACTAGAGTTAAAGAGACTCTGCAGCTCTGCAGTTATTTAAATGTAACTGTTGTCATCATTTATTTTCTTGGTATTTTTTGAACTGTAATCTTTTGTCTACAAAATGTCAGAAATTAGTGAAAAATTCCCAATAGCATTTTCCTAAACCAAGCTAATGTTTTAAAATTAGCTTTTTTATTGTTTTAAAATTGAAGATATTAATTATTTATTAATTACTTTAAAAAAATACCCTAAATATCAAAATGGTTTTAGAATATTTTCAGGTTATAATTTATGAACTATTAATTATTTCAGCTCTATTTACACATTCATTATATGATTATTAGTAAGAAGGATTTGATGTTTTTCTGTAGAAAAAGGATACTCCAAAATTCTTTTCCATCAGTTTCAAACAAATTGACCTTTTTCTGAAATATGTTTTTTTTTTTTCAAAAAATATATTTGCCTTAATACTGATAATGGTCTCTTACATAAGCCCAAAGAAAGGATGATAGACACAACTGGACAGAGAAAACCTTGCTGACACAAATCTAATTCTTAAATTAAAGAAAAGAAATTTAACTGATGATGGTGGATGGAAAACAAGCAGAAAAAATAAACTTAACTAGTCCTTTTAAGCATATAGTTTGAATCACACGTCCTAACTTTAGTGATTATCTTGTGTACATCCTTTACACACTGGTTAACAGTTTCTCTGTTCCTTGTTGCATTTCCTACAGTCTCAAGAGAATGCTGAGGGCAAGGAAGCTCCCAAAGTTACAAAACAAGAGGTAAACATTTTGGGTGTGTTTGTTTGCTGTGTGTTTGTGTGCTGTGTCTTTTTGTACTGAGAGAGTGTGTGTTTGTGAGTGAGAGAATAGACACATGACAGGTTAATGATAGGACACTTAAACAGTCACCAAGAAGATCAGGTTAAGATTAGCCCACAAAGGTGCAACTGATATCTGCCTGTCTCTCTCTCTCTCTCTCTCTCTGTCTGTCTGTCTCTCTCATTGATCATCCCTTGCTCCAACAGGGCACCAGAAAGTCAGAGAGACTGTTATTGGTAAGTTTCGTTCTCCTCTCCCTGTCTTCACCTCTGTCACTCTCCTCTTCTTTCTCGCCCTGCCTACCCCTTCATCCCGCCTCAGTCTTGTGGGATAGTAAGTGTCATATTACCAAGACTCAGAGTCCACTCCTCATCTAGTTTATGAATTTGATCAAGCTAATTTACAAATTTCCTTAAATGTGCTCTCTGAGGTCTGGCTTGGTATGCATGTCTTTTCTCTGTTGTCCTCGTCCATTCTCAGTCTGGTCTGCTACAACACCTTGTTAATGTGCACGGCTGCATGATTAAAAGAGTTCAGATTGCATTTTAATACTCAAACACTAAATGAATGTGTAAAGATGTTGTATCATTAACAGTTAAGCATGATAATGATATGCAAATGCACCATTAGGTTATCATTTTTATGTGATCAATGCAGCTCTGCCGTACAGGCCATGTGTTTTTATCTCTGTTGTTCTTTGCATGTTGCACCCATCTGCATGTGTTTGTACAATTGCATGTGCACATAAAAGAAATATTTTTTACATTTTAGGAAATATGCTTTTCTATTTTTACTGCAACTTACAGTATACTAGAGAGTCAACAACACCACTCTGTTTGCAAAATATGACACTCCCTGGCTAACAGCCACTTAACTTAGGTGGGACATGTGGAGACTTCAGGAAGTAGCCATGCTACTTGTTTTTCCCTTTTATGCAATTTGGATGCTAAGCCAAGCTGAACCACTCCCAGCTGTAAGAGAAATCTGAGTTGTGAGAGGAAAAGAAGAGAACAAGCATATTTCCCAACATGTTAAAGTGTTCCTTCAAGTTCTAGATGGGACACTTTTGGAAAAGAACCATGTGAACATGCTAGCATGCTTCCTGGTTTGATATTAATGTTAACTTATTTGCTACTATTTGCACTGCATGACAAAAGTACAGTTATTCTTGTGTTTTTTCAAAGTCTAATAAGGTTTAAGTAGTTTCCTACATTGATTGTGAATGTTAAAATATAGTGTACAGCGAATTATCTCCTGTACAGAGTCATTGGTTTCTAAAGCAAAACAGAGATATTCTGAGAAAGAATCACATGATTTGATCTTGTCACAGCAATGTTTGGGTAAACTTGTGGCCTGAGGATAATGTGGTCCACACACTCACACCACCCTGGAAAAGCTACACAGCATACTCGTTCACACTGAGTGGCCAGAATTTAACTGCATTCTGTTTTAGTCAGTGTGCAGTGGTCTGAGGTCAGCCCACTTTGAAAGGAAGCAGATATTTAAAAAAAGTATTTTCAGATACCATTGCTCAGGAAATGCAGGACAAATTCTTGATTATTATTATTATTTTTACCAAAGACAGCACAGACCATCCCAAGCCTCAACGTGCTCTCTCGCTAGCCATGATGAATTTTATAAGCAGCTCTTAATGCAAAAACTCTAGTGTTTTAAACAGGACAGAGGTATTAGTGTAGAGAGGAGGGGGGGTCTAAAGATACACTAACATTTCTCCAAAAACTATGCACTGTGTGGTTGGTCAGTCTCCTCAATATCCTTCCTAATTTGCAGAAGCCTCCTGTTCCCAAGCCCGAGGCCAAGCCCAAGAAGACCATCGTCAAGGTAAAGTACACACACACACACACACAACACTACACTTACAATAATTTATTTACATCCCTATAAATTTGCAACAGTCTGAGGCACTCGATTGCCTCTCAATATAAGTTTATGTGCATGACCAAGGCTGCTGGATGGGAAAATCTCGGGAACACACACACACACAGCTTCTCACATGCAAGCTTACTTTGTAGCTGCACCCACAGTATCCAGGGCTCGTTATTTCATGCCCCAAAAGTACCAAAAAGGAATTTTTTACTTTACTTTGAATACAAAAGTATTAGTTGAATATCATAAAATTACAATGGCAAAAGAAACTTTCTAATTTCTTTTAATCACTTTGAAAAACTGCAGATGATGTGTAGCATGATTAGCATTTTACTCTTCCCATATATGAGAGGCTTGTTATAAACATGGTTTCCTCTTGCACTGTTTTGTAAAAGGAAACAAAAAAAAGATGTTTGGGAATATTCAATTATTAGTTATTACTCCATTTTTTGGCTCAAATGAGCAAAAACATATGAGCCTCATGCATATGATACATAATTTTGAAGATATACTTGAAATATTTTTCAGACATATTATGTGCTATCATCGTAAAATTTGTGAAATTTAGGGAAAACGGGGTAGCTATCGGCGTAGTTTAGTTTTGACAAAAGCGAGAAGTAGCTGCAAGGGTTTAAACAATAGCGGCTGCTAAAGAGTTCAGCATGTTTTAGCACTCAGCAGTTTTATCAGAACTGGACAAAGGAAGAGCAAAGAAAGCTTTTACTGATGGAAAAGATGTTTTTGTTCTTCTTATGAGAGTAATGAATATGATAGAAAGAATGTTCATCCAATCACCTTCCCACCTTTTTTTTTTATTATTTATGGGCTGTTTTCCAGATGGACATGTGAACTCAATCTTATGGATTTGCAGAACATTCAATCTGATGTGTCACGTTAGTGAAGTTGTATTTTTCTCTTATTTTTTTCATGAAGAAGGTTGCAGATGACAAGGGGGCTAAAGCAAAGAAAGGTGGCGCTAAGGGAAAGAAGGACGAAGGCCCCGCCCAGAATGGAGAGACCAAGACCAATGAGGTATGAGGAGGGAAAGTGAAAAAAAAACATTTTGTTGAAAGAAGAAAATTTATCCAAAAGCACAGTCAATTAATTAACTTATTCTGTCAATTTGTGCATGAACATGAAAACACTTACACACCAATATTTTACAACATATAATATTCAATATGAACATAATATTAAAACAATATATCACACTATTTCTTATCACTATTACACATCCTATTTTACTCACGTGCATGCTCACACACACACACACACACACACACACAGATCTATGTGTCTCGTCCGTCTGTCAGTGTGTCCTCCATCAGAAGCATGGCTCCATCCTTGATGTCAGTGAGAGGGCAGAGTGAGACAGTCAGAGTTAAGGGTATGCTCGAGTGCTTCTAATCCATCCTCTGAGTGTGTGTTTGGCCACTAACTTTTTTTTTTTTTTTTTTACATAATAGTGATTGTTAAATAAGAAAAAAAAAAATTTCCTGAAGTTTGAAGTGGTGTGGAGTGTTGGAAGGAGTGTGAAGAAATGATGAAGTGAAGATGTCTGAGATTTTTGTGGGTGTGTGTAGGGAAG
>JAPZDV010000010.1:6182991-6219645 GCA_029814665.1 Acanthurus lineatus | reverse complement strand
TTTTTAAATAATAGTTATTGTTAAATAAGAAAAAAAAACATTTCCTGAAGTTTGAAGTGCTGTGGAGTGTTCGAAGGAGAGTGAAGAAAAGATGAAGTGAAGATGTCTGACATTTTTGTGGTTGTGTGTAGCGAAGTGAGCCAAGGACAACTTTTTTACACATCAGCAGGAGGGTTCGCTGCTCACATAGCTGTGATATGAAATGTGATTGGCTCAGTGGTCAGGCAGAGGAAATATGCAGGAGATGTTCACTCCAGTATGATCACACCATCCAGATTGGTTTCCCTTATTGAACTATGGTGGATTTCTATACTAGAGGAGTTATGGGGTTTTAGTAATAAGCTTTTCAGAGCAATTTAGTTCAAATCAGTGGAGGTAAAATATCATGGGGAAAAAATGTGTACACTGTAAGTTTAAGTCGCACCAACATTTCTTGAGAATCATTTTAGCTGACAGCTTAAAAGTTGGACTGATCATCAAATTAAAGTGAACTGTAACTTTTTACCTTTCAAGACTCATAACAACCCACCTCACCTTGGCTTTGTAGAGCTCGATTCAAAATCAATTTACGGAAAAGACTTTTGTTATTCCTTTCTTCAGGTTTCAAGCTGTGCAGATAGTGTTGATTTATTTACTGAGGTTTGAGGATATTCATATCTGGCATCCCAATACAATGGAGGTGAATAACGTTGTGCCTGTGCTTCTCACAGCATTACAAGATGACATTTAAAAGAAGTCAACAGTGGTGGGTTTTTTTTAGAAAAAAACATGTCATTGTGAAGAGTTGTTTGTCAAAGCAACCTTTCCAGCAAAGAATTAGTCACAACAGCTACCGACACATTTTCTTAATTTAAAAACTCAGCTCATAAAAACCGAAACTTTGTACTATTGATAGGTCCGTGTTCCAGATTTGAAGGGATTTTGGGTTTCTTCAGCAAAGTAATCCTGATTAGTCAATAAACCTGCTTCTTGGAACAACCCCTGCTTTTCAAAGTAGGAAAACATGGCAGCTGTTCTGTAAATATAAAGCAGATGTAAACTCTGTGCAATATGAAGGAAAATAAGGAAAGAAAAACACCAAAGACATTTCTGATTCATATTTAAAGGATAAATTAAAAAATGTCAGGTATTTCACAAATTTGCTGTGCTGTAAGTTACATTTTTCAGCTCTCATTGGTAGCACATTAAATAAGCTAGCTAACCAGTAGATGGTTAGCTTAGCATAAGGGCTGAAAACAGTTAGCCTCAAGCCTGGCTCTGTTTTCATTTTGTAGCCTTCATATTACACAAGCTATCACTTGTAAGCCTGCATGCTTTTAATGCTAAAATAAGATAAGCTAAGCTAACAGCTTCCTGGTTCTAGCCTAATATTTGGCATACATTTGGCAGACATGGGAGTGGTTTTCACTCTCTAATACAAATTTTAGCAAGAAAGGGAATCAGTGAATGTGGATGTGTTTAGAGAACAGATATTTTTAAAAGTAAGCTTTTACAGAACAGCTGCTCTCTTTTTATCAAGTTATTTGTTCACTTACTAAGTAAACAAACCCAAAGCAGGAGCATAGCCTAATGCAAAGTTACTGAGATAACTCTGTGAATGTGCTTTTTGAACGGACCCATCGATCTAATACCAAAGGCAGCCAAGTGAGTGACACATTCATCCAGTTCATTCACATCGCTCACATTAATGTTCCATTAAAGATCACTGTAATCCATCAGCTGGATAGGGCTGATCTAGTTAACATCAGAATGGATAGAATCAAAAGGTGTGGGTTGCTTTTTAAAGCTAGTTAGTTACAGTCCACCTGTGGAGAGAATGATGTGTAACATTTGCACCTTTGGGTAACTTTTTTTTCCCCCCTCTTCTGTGCTGCAGGTAACTGAGGCAGCAGAGGAGGCGACTGAGGAGAAGGCTTAAAGACATGAGGGCGTCTTTCAACTTGCCCCCTCTGACTCCATGGCAGCCAAGCATCTTTTTTTTACTGACGATTTTTGTACCATGCTGAATTTTTTTTAGATTTGTGATAGTAGAGATGGACAACCAGCAGCCCCATCCTCATATGTTCACACTACTCTCAGCTCCTCTACCTACAGTATGTTTTTCGCTCGATTCTCCTCCCTCCTCCAGTCAGTGTCACTACACACCTCTCCGAAGCGGCAAGACAGAATGAAGTGTTTTTTATCAAGAGCTGCAGATGTTCTTCATCTTGCCTGAAGGGGGCCGTAAACATGACTGTTTTAATCTTTGATCACCTATATATGTAGTCTCTACAAGAGATGATCATTATCGCCCACATGGTTAAGATGAGGATTTGTAGATGCGTTTCAGTAGATTGGATGCATAGTTACAAAAACAACAGGTTCATAGTTGCAGTGGAGAACATCTGCAGCTTCTTTTTTAAAAAAAAAAAATCTTAGTTTTTAGAATCACTACCACTGTGTTTCACATAGCTCCTTTTGTATATGTGTGTGCTGGAGCGAATGTGTTTGTTAGTCTCTGTGTTTGACTTAGTTAACTTTGTCCCCCCTCCTTCCCCTTTCTCTTTCTTTTTTTTTCCCACCCTCTGAACGCCTTGTCCTGCAGCAGAGTGACATAGCAATAATGAGTGGTGCTTCTGTTCTAGATGGCTCTTTTGGCTTTGGACCCTCTGGGCTTCTTTGAGTTTCATCCTGTTGGGAGAATATTTTGAAATAAAATAAAAAGTTGATGTCACATGGGAGCTTCTCTGTTTTTCTGTGTCTCCTCTCTTGTTGGTGTTTGCATTACTGTTTGTAGAATTGTTTATATTGTCAACTACATGAATATTTAAACAGCCACAAACATAATATAATTGTATGCCTTCACCTTTGCTGTTTTTTTGTCATTTGGAAAACTCAGGTAGTCTGTGTAAAGCTCTATTAGACAACACATGCATGCACGTCGTGTGCAACCTGCTTGTGTTCCAGAGCTCCTTTTCACTGTGTTCATGTTAACAGTTACTTTTTAAACCAGCACAAAGCCAGCACTGTGTGTGTGTGTGTGTGTGTGTGAGGTCGCCAGGGGCACGTGGCCATGTTAAATACAACTGCTGTGTCAGGAAGTGAAAGGTCAGCATTTGCCGAGGTGGTGGGACAGATGAAACCATACAGCCTCTTCATTGAGGGACAAGCTGTCATTCACACTTTTGAACCAATGATGTGGACAGGTTCATGCTTTTTATCTTAAGTGACGGTGGTCGAGTATCACAGATAATGGAAAGGCCAATAAAAATGTATGATCAGAGGCCAACATGGTTGTGACTTTGAAGCTTCAATGTAAAAGCAGAGTTTTCAGCAACAGAGCTGATTTGACTAAAAAAAAAGCTTTTGTTTTTTAAAGTGGAAAATCCTCAACTTTGATCTAACCTTTAAGCCCCTACAACAAACTACTTAATCCAGAGTAAATATCTATATATAAATCCATAAATATATACCATAACTATAATTTCAACAGGTGCTTTAAAATATCAGCTTCCTGGATTAATGTGTTTAATTAATGTGTTTTTGAGGCATTTCTGGATCATTCACACACTGTTCTAATCTAATCTAATTTTAACTTCCTCCTCCCACTTGTGTATTGCAGTATCACAAGACATAAGGCAGTGATGGCAAAAATGTTAGGAAGCGATTTGGCAAGAGGATTTATTTGGTTATTTCCTTGGTCAAGACATTTGAATCCACCCACTCCACCATGTTGATTAAGCTGGAAATGGAGTGCTAAGAGTCGACAGTTTTGCCTGATATCAAACAAATTTGGCTATGTATTTGTTTCTGAGATAATAGACATTAAAACAATAAAAATACTATTGAAGAAGTTACACAAGCTTTGTGCCCATTACAAATAAATACACAGATGGTCAAGCACAACACAAGCCAGCTGACTTTTTTGTCTAATCACTGATAATCAGTGAATTCCTTTACATGTCTTTGAAAATTCAACATGTAACTGATCATGTTTCCCTTGTTATTCATAACCTTTGACTCATCTGCAGCCCTGTGGTGCACTAAATGTGCAACAGGGTGAGGTTGCCTCCTTGTGGTCATGTCAGTCAGCACAATAACAACTACAACAACGGGGTCAGCACATAGAAGTGACTGACAAGGCCCGGAGATTCAAACCTGGGTTTACCATATGCCACAATGTTTGTCCAAGTCATAAAGCCTGTCAAGAATGTTCTGCATATCATTGGATAGTCTAGTTTAATGGCTAAAGAGACCATTCTTAAAGTGGCACTTAATTCCATATTGGCTGCAGGTTTTCTGGACAGCAGTTGAACTTTGATTGTGAATTCCTTGCAGTAATAAAGTTGACTATGCAAAAACAATTATGATCAATCAAGAATCCTCTCTTAATAATAAAGCCTGGATTTGATTATAGCTCTATAAAAGTGCTTGTAAGTCAACTGTACTTGTGATTGCATCCTGTTCAAATCCAGGTGAATAAGAGACAAAGTCAGTCTGACCAGACATATGTAGATTTGACACAGCTGACCTGACTTTCAGTGGAGGTGTTAACATCAGGCAGGAACCTTGTATGTTTATCTTTTGTCTTTTTTTTATGAATCAATGTGGTTAACCAGCCTTTCTGTCTGTCTTTGGCTTTTAGACATATGTAAGTATCTAACCACATTTGAAGACACAGTAACCAACTTTGACGACAGCATTACGTAAAAAAATTGCCTCTCTTTTGAGAAGTAACAGTTTCTGACATGCAAGGTTTCTATTGAACATTCTGCAGAAGCAGAAGGGGTGGAATATGCCTGCTGCTTTCTTGTGGGGTCGCAAATACACTGACATAACTGCCAAAACACTTTTGACACCAAAAACAAAATAATAAACGTGTATCAACTGTATGTTACATTCTCTGTATAATTCCTGCCTACTTGGTATAATATCTGTATTATTTGTGGTAGACACTGCCAACATAAATCCATAAGTACTCAGTAAAGCGACAACAAACTTTACATTTACACACAAGACTCATAAAGATTTAGGAAAAATGTTTGGACTCCAAGCTGTCTGTTTCCTTTCCAAAACAAATACCAGCACAGTCATACTTTTATGTGTATGATGTGTACGTCATACACACATCATCAGCTCTTACAAATACACAGAATTAAATGATTCTTTTCAAATGTGCAGAAAGTTTGTTAGATTATGTCTTAGATGTGTTTAACATTAAACATTTAACACTGAGCACCAATTTTAAAATTTCTATAGAGTTCAAATCAGTAGTGTGTACTGAAAGTACAGGGTTATTGTCTTGTTTAAAAAGTGCAATGGAGGTCCAAGAGTGTATGGCAATGTAATGAATGTTGACTGAAAGACATGCAACTGTGCCTATGCAGACAGTTGACCTCAGGCCGCTTGGTTGAAAACCAGGAATCCTGACTGCTAGACCATATGGAACCTGTACATTATGAACACTGCACTTTATATTTTGACCCATCAGTTAACATTGTGTCTAATGATTTAAAGTGGATTTTATCACATTTTTTAACCAGACTCCAACAAAGTCATCCAAGAGCTGTTCTGTAACTGGTGTTAAAATTGTAAATAAAGAAAATGAGTGGGTCTACTTTTTACATTAAAGACAGGCAAGGTGAAAAATAAAACTACAAACAAAAAAGATAACTAATGGATTAAAGTTTCATAAAATAAAACACTTTTTTTGATTAAAAAAACTGAGCATTAGCCAGTCATCTGTTTAAGTTTTTATTTTGTTTTCATCATCTTCCCAGACACAAACTCATCTGTTCCCTTGTTTCTCTGCCAGGAATTTTAGAAATATGGGATATATAAATAGGAAAGTGGTATAATACAAGCGTCTGTGATGTTTGAAATAAAGCTACATAATTAAAAAAGATTTGTTACAGTACCAATTAGATACAGTGATAAAGTGCTAGGAATAATACCTTATTTAGGTGATTACACAATATAAGCACCTGTACATGTGCACAAGGTTTTCACCGAGGTAAAAAAAATAAAAGGAAGAAAAATGTGTCTTGGAAGTACAATTTAAGGTGTATGCTATCACTGATAATTTTAATACACATTTTGTTCTTCCAGGTGTGTATATGTATTATCTTTTGTGTAAATACTGAATTTTTGGTTGTGGGCTCATTGGACTGCTGCAATACAACACAACACTGGCCTCACTGAAGAGCTGGTTTGTATTGCAATAATAATTGGAATACAGACAATTTAAACAGAATATAGAGGGACTGTGGTAATATTATTATGTCTACTTAGTAGTAATAAAATACTTTTGCTTTCACTGGAGTCTTTAAATAAAAGGTGAACAGTTCCTAAGGTCAGGAAGTGACCAGAGGCTTATTCTGATGGCTAGTTGCTGTAAATCCCATGTAATTAATGAATGTATAATATATATATTTACACAAATGATAGCTTCATATTTTTGAAAAGGAAAAAAAGTAAGACCTTAGCATTGGTTCCTTTTTTCACAACTTTTAAGTGAACCATAGTGGAAGTGTGCTGTCATGTATTGTATCTAATATATAAATGTAACCTTCCTTGATGATCTATCTTGCATAAATGTCTCAATGCCATTACATTCCTGTAACTCACGAGGTTTCATTCATTAAGCTGCATTCCCCTTCTTCTCCAACCCTTCCCCCATTTTACTGCCTGGCAGTATTTGGAAGAGAAATGGACGACTTCCCCACCAAACGGCTCCCAGAGAGAGTGGGTGTGTTAGCCAGACATCTTGTTACAGAATAACGACAGAGCACGAACACGCAAGGCCAACAAAAACACACAGAATTAACAAAACTTTCTATATTATTTAATGAAACCTAACTGAAACGCTTAGATCGGCTGTAAATCCCTCTCAAACACGGGAGCCATATTCTACATCCGCAACAGCAAATACAGAAAAAAATAAAGACGCAAATAACAGTGGTTTAATCCGAAATTAAATTCAAAATACTGACATTAAAACCTGTAATAAGTTAAAGGTAATAAATTTCATTTAGCTACAAACTAACAGCCATTCTGCAGCAAAGTGTCCTCTTCTATTGCAGGCTGCCATTTCTACCTCCCCTCTACAGTGGCGTGCGTGAAACACACCACGTATATTCTTCCGCGGAAGGTTTGCGCTTTTTCTTTTGGGGGGAGGGGGATTAACACAAACATGTATCCACGGCCGATTGACTTTCACTAAAATTCACCCCGGGAGGTAATTATCCTAAGAATATCTTGGCGGTTGGATCTTTGCGGGAGGAAGACGGTGTTTTGCGGAGTAAACCGTGGCGCGTGCACTAACTGTCGCTTGGCGGAGGAATACACGACACAGCCGGAACTTTGTGTGAGCGGAGCTGAATGGAGGCAGCCTCTTCCTGGTGGATAAACAGTGACAGCTACAGGGCAGCCACCTAGACCCACCACACAGGCTCTGGCGCTGCCCTGGCAAACAACACCAAAATGGCTTCAGACAGTACACACATCGCGCAGTTGACTTCTGGTGAGTAAAGGAGATCGGAAAATATGTCATGGTTGTTTTAATATCCCCCTCAGTTTCCTCGGTGCCCTCTTCTAACGCAGCTCCCGTCCTCTTCTCCCCCTCCAACCATACCAGAACTGTACTTCCTAATAGCCCGATTTCTAGAAGCTGGACCGTGTCAAAAAGCAGCCGAGGTTGGTGTTTTTGCATTTTAGGATAATTTATAATATGTCCGAAATTGTCATGGGGTGTAATTTTGTATTTTTATCCTATTTTCAGACCCTGATAAGGGAGGTGGAGGAGAAGGAGGTAAGCAGTCAGCAATACGAGAGAGATGCCTCTCTCTGCACTGTACTTTGTGATGTTGCTTTTACTCTGATTTCACATTTACTGTTTTAAAACAACACTCGATACGTTTATGAACTGGATGATCACAGTCGACACTATTTTTCCATCTCAGCTGCTACCCAAAAGGCTGGACTGGACGGGGCAGGAACACCCCGGGACGTACGAAAATTTGGTAAGGGAGCTCTATAACTGAGGAAAAAGTTTTTAGAGAGCAAAATAAAAATTGAATTTCCCGCAATTTTTAAATCAGGTGGCAAAGAGAAAACTAAAAAGGACTTTATAGGGCGAGCTGGCTGCAAGTGTGGGCTGTTTGGGGGCACCAAGGGGTCGGGTCCCAGCGTCCTGTGCACCGTGGTGTGCGAGTTTGGTGCCATGCATGTCCAAAAGGTTTTAATAGTTGTTGGAAAAATGTGTGTGAAATGTTGATACGTCATGAGTGTTGTGGTGTAGGAGCGCCAGGATCCGGAGGAGGGACTCCCTGCGCCACAAGCCTGAGAGAGATGGAGGCGCTCTTGTCCTGCAAGAACCACAATTTGTGTGCATGGGTTGAAAACACACAGGGGGCAAGAGTTAGAAAACAGGACATTTTGAGGAGAATATAAACAGTATATTCAGTAAAGCTGGGAGTTACAGCTCCCATCTGAGGGGGAAGCTGCTGCCCGGCTGTTTTGTTGGAGTCTTTTTCTTTGGAGAGCAGCTTTTTGGGGGATTTTGGTGCAAGCTCGGGTGGAAGAGAAGAGGCAGATCAGTTTATGTGAAGATGCGAGGTAATGTTGAGCTGATATCTTATCATCGCTTTATTAATTGACGTGCTAATTGTCATGTAAACAAAAAACCGGGCTCGCTCGAAAGCGCCGTTTACGCATGGGGGCGTGGAGAGAATTAATCACCGCTTACATATTTATTTCTTTGCCAGTCTGCTGAAAGTGTGCATCCCCACTTTTTTTGCTGTTTTATAAGTTTTATTTTATCCTTATTATAGAAATAATGACTGTGGCGTAGTTGATCTGCTGTATTTTTTTAAAGGATTTTTCCTCTCTTGCACACACAGACAGAAAGATGAGCACACGAGACGAGATCGCATGAAGTGTAGGTTCACCGGGGTGTAAATCTACACGTTTAAGAAATTATTGACAGCGTCTTTCTGCCTGCATGTGTTTTTTTTCTCTCTCTCTCTCTTCCTGCTTGGCTCATTCGGCTCTCCGTTCCTCCTCCTCCTCCTTCCATTCGCAGCCGATCAGCCTGCCTCCTGTCTATTGTGCATAATTTCCTCTATTGAAAAAAAAGAGAATACTGCGGAGGGTTTTTAATTATTAGAGCAAATGGAAAACGGTCTGTTTGGAGGCAGGGGCACCGGATCACGGTGTGGACATTTTTGTCAGCGGATGTATGTAGGTTGATGTCTGGGCTGGTATAGAAGGGGGTTGGGCAACAATGAGAAATCAATGCTGACTTCAGTGTTATTGTAATAATTAAGGATATTAATTTTCGTTTATTAATTAAGGTGCGTTAATTAAATGTATAATAATTATAATTTTGCACATAAAATTGATCAGGAATAAAACCTACAAAAAAGGTGAAACTATTTTTGAATAAAGAAATTCTAATTATTACAGTATTTAAAACCATTAATTTAAAATTTTTACATTTTTTTCAGTTTTTACGTAAGAAAATGAGGGGATTGCAACAACGGCTGTTTTCAGTTAGAACTACATATCACAGATAATTATATCCTGGATAAGTGATATTTATTGATTTTTGAACGGTGTATTGAGGTGTGAGGTGTTCATTGTACGGAAGATAACTTGCAGTCATGTGTATGGGGCCATGTGCTTTCTGATAGTGCTGTTGTGACTGGGGGACTGTGATCCCGTGCCTGTAAGATGCAAGTTAAATCGAGCAAATTGTTAACACATTTCACTTATTTGGTGTGTGTGTGTGTGTGTGTGGGTGTTGGTGTGTGTGTATTCATTGTGGCTCTGAGTGTACCTGAGAGGGGATTGTGCCCTAATATATGCTTAGAAACACTGATCACGTCTCTGAACCAGCAAGGATGTGAAAGCAATTAAGGGGTCATTAATTGTGTGTGTGTATCTGTGTGTATGTGGGTGTGAGTGCATTCATTTTTTAATTTCAGGCTTATTTGACCCCGTTCAGAAATTTAAACCAGACGTGTCCGAAACAAAGTTGATTACTGCATGTCTGATTTAAAATTAACGCCTTTAAAATTATACTGCATCCTTATATAAATAAACTGTGCATGGTGCATATTCAGCACTCTGATCCTGTCGTGTACAGCTGCTGGTTCAGTCATTCAGGCGTGTGTGTTTCTTCAGAGGTAGGCCGGTGCAGGAATGTCCCCATGTGTCAGTGGAGTCAGGGAAACACTGTGTTTATAACAGTGTGGCTTACGATCTGCTTCATGCTTGTGTTGCATGCCACACCCCCCTTCCCTGCTGTCACTATACTGCAACTGCAACTGCATCCAATCCATATCCATTTTAAAGGCAAAAACCTTGGCTAAATTTCAGCATTGATAAAAATATTTAGTGAGAAATCCTTTTGTCAGAGTGCTTGTCAAGTATTTGAAATGCGGATTTTTGCAGTTAAGAGTGAATGTCGCTTAGTGAAAAAGGTCATTTTATTTGTTTTTCTTTATAATCCATCTTCAGTTTATTTTTTGTTGAAACCCTCAGGGATAGATATTGAAAGTGATTTAAAAGGGCATCTTGTATTTTTTAAATAATCCATCAACCAAGAGGGCATTTTGTGTAGTGACCTTGTTTTCGCTCCTTCTAATTCTGCTGAAAATAAATTAAATTAAATAATTTGAAAGTAAGTGGACTCAAGCCAAAGAATAATCCTTTTGTCAACACACCACATTTGCTTTAAATACTTAAGTATTCCCTGTTTAAGAAATGAATAGGACCGAAAATGTTTTTCTTTAGATTAGTAGTTTGTTGAATAATACAGTTTTTTTTCGCCTTACCACTTGCAGGCTGAGCAACATGAATGTAGAGCGAGTACTAGTTTGATATCTTGACACATCGAGATTTGGCAACAACATTTGACTTGAACTTTTAGTTTCCCCTTTTGTGATACTACTTCTCCTGTATAACTGGTATTTTGTCATTTATCAGTCTTACAAAAGGATGAGCTTACAGTGTGTGCATGTGTGTGTTCCCAGGTGAAGTTATACAGACACATCAGTGCAGACCACCTGCTGCAGGTCTGCTCCAGAGTTTGTCCACTGCTGGAGAGAGAGGTCCCTGCCAGCGTGCCTGGACTCACCAGCCTGTTGGGGGCCGGCAGGCAGAATCTCCTGCGCACCAGCAAGAGTAAGTGAATATATAGCACATGATAGAGTACATGAGTTACTAAATATATGCACAATTGTAAACACACCCACTAATGCAACCGCTGGAGTATGTTCCTCTTCATCTGTATGTAGACTAACAGACCTCATGTAAATACATTTGCTCGTTTGCTTATGCAAATATAATCACATGCATACAGAGCAGCACAGAAGAGTCCTATACAAACTGTATAATATGCGTCTTTATTCATCTCTTTTGTTTACATCTTTCTTCAGGTTGCAAGCATGTTGTGTGGAAGGGCTCAGCGCTGGCTGCGCTACACTGTGGGCGACCGCCAGAGCCGCCGATTATCTATGGGAGCCCACCTAATATTGGTAAAGAAAACGCTTGAATTTTGCAGAACAAAATACAACATTCACCCATTTTTATTCTTTCTTTGTGCCTTTCAGCGTATGAATCATATCTTACATACTATACTGTATCTGTGCTTGCCAAGGTCTCCACTGCCAGCAGCATTTGACAGCAATGTTATTATTGATTTCCTGCAGGAATCACATTGTATTTTATGCACGAGATAAACACACTTGTTGCCCATTTACATGTTCTTAAAAGTATTTAATTAATGAGTAGTTTTTTATAGATTTGCTGCTGATTTACTTACATGCAATTTTTTCTTTTCTCACCGCTGTGTATCCTTTCTCACTGTCCAGTCGAGACAAGCTTTGGTCGGCGACTGAATGGCTCCTACCGTCTTCGGCAGCTGGTGCCCACGGCCGTGTACTCGCACATGAAGATGCACAAGAGGATCCTGGGACATCTGTCATCTGTGTACTGCGTGACCTTTGACAGGACGGGACGACGAATTTTCACGGTAAAGGCTGCAGGGTTTGCATGTGTGTGTTGACCTTTGCTGGGATATGTCTCACTACCTGTGTGTTTGCTAGTTTTTAAGGAGCCCATTCAAAGGTATTTCAGGGACCCTGTTGTGCGCTAGTGTTCCTCCTTTATTTGTTTGGGGTCACCTATTGTGTGCTGTGTTTATTGTTTGATTGTTACAAGCTGTCCTACCTATGATGACCAAGCGTCTGTATTCCCCGTTGTAACAGTTGTGGTAGGAGGTAATTACTGTTTACCTTAATGTGGGCTAATGTGACTCACAGCTATAGCCGGATTCAGTCTGCAGGAGAGCAAATTCACACATCTTTCAGGCAACAATTATATTTTCAAGAAGAGGAAGCAGGGGATTCTCATAATTGCTGGAAAAGGAAAAGGTTGACCTTTGCCCTCTGGATGCCCCTTGTATACATGTGCTTTTTTTAGTCTCCTTTTTCTATGTGCTGTGGTTGGAGATACAGTCTGGGTAAAGTGTTAAAAAAATTAAACAAACAATGAGATAATGTTGATTAAATGTTGTCGTCCTTCTGTTTGGATCCTTGAGTCAAATGCTGCCCGTTGCTACACACCATTTTCAGCTTTCTCTTCTTAAATCTCTAAAAATGGCTGGCTGCTGAGCGGGAGAGAGGGAGAGGGGGGCCAGATTGACTCTCTGTCTCCCTTTTCCTGTTATCTCTCTCTTTCCACCGTTGTCACACTCCTCGCTCTGTCTCTCTCCTTCTGTCTTTCTTTTTCTCTCCCTCTTCCCTCATCCTGCGCTGCCCCTCCTTTGTTCCTTTCTCTCCCCCCTCTCTCTCTTCTTGCTATTTCTCATCATAACTGGAGAAAATGTTTCCTCTGAGGCGCTGGCTAAGTGCCAGAATTAAAATTCGTTCTTGGTCTCACTCACTCTCTCCTTCTCCCTTTTTTCTCTCTGCTCATTTTTTCATTTTCTCTCTCTCTCTCTCTCTCTCTCCCTCTCTTGCTGTCTCCTTTCATCACAAGATCATTTTTATTTATATATTTTCTTATTTTTGGATCTCTTCAGTCTTTTCACTCAGACTTTGCTGCAGTGGAAGGCAGATTGAATAATTATTGACTATTTTTTAGAGCCCAAATATTCACTGTTATAATTTTTTGATCAATGAGTAGGTTCTTGTATATCAGTTGAATGATTGATCATCAAACAGCAGCCATATTGATTTGTGTAATTTGGCCTTGGAAATGGCCGTAAGCTCGTTATCCTTGCCACTTGGAAGGACAAATTAGACTAGATTGTATGATTTTTTTTTTTGTCGCTGTGATGGAAGTTTACATAATGTCACATCTGTAGCAACGAGGAAAGTTTGTGTCAAGTCTTTGGCTGTCACAATTCCTGCACCTCTCAGGCCCGTCTCTCCCTTGGGCACATGAGGTCCATCTTGCCACAGCCGTAATTTGTCCTTGAGCTTTGTTTAAATCACTACGGGGACGCTTGCTGTTTTGATCAGTCCACACAAAGTAACAGCTACGCTGACTCTGTTTTACTGGTGATGGAGCGAGTGGTTATAATTTATTCAGAGGGGGAGGATGGTGTTTTCATCTCACATTTCCTCTAAAATTTATGCTGATACTGATAGCCGGGCCTGTCTTATTAAAATACTTTGCAGATATAAAAGGATGCATGTTTCAGCATGTTCTGAACCTAAGTAACTGGAATCAAAATCTGCTCTCTGAATTGCAAACTTAATAATCAGGTTAGAAAAATAGCGCAATCACATTTAACGAATGCATTTACATTTCTAACATTACTCTGTTGATTTCCGTAAATTTCCTCTTTTATTGCTGTGGCTCTGTGTTTTTTTTCTTTTGTTCCTTTTTTTTGCAGCTTGTTTAAATCACACAACTGTTTTTTTCAAAAATGAAGATATTAGATCATGTCATGCTGTGTTTCTGCATCTTAACAGTGGTTACCTGTTGCTTTTTAACATTTATTTTGAGATTGTAATCAAGGCACAGATGGGTTTGGCACCACGTTGAATCACAAACTATTTAACCCTTTGCAATCTGATTCACACACAGTCATAAATTCTAACTTGTGTCCCTGTTTGCTGTTACTGCGCCTTGATCAAGAGATCTTATCATGCGTTTTCAGTCCTGGCTAAAGAGTGTGTAAAAAGCTGCCTTCTAGCTACTGAGCCTCATATATGCTCCATTTTATGGATTATTTATCATTATGACCTTTTTAGCGTTGCATTGCTTTTATGTCCGTTTCTTTGCTAGCATTCACTTATATTAATACCTTAGAGTAAACATGTTGCTAGGAGAGCTCTTCTCTAAAATGACCTTTTTGCAAAAAAAATCTACAACATGTCAAAATGAGACATTGGACGTCTCAGTGAACACACAGTGGTATTTCCTCTATGGTTTGAGCTAAGTCAATCCTCTGTGGTGCTGGAGCGAGGAGCACTCACAGAGCAGGCCAGTCTATCTCACACTGGTGTGAAAAATCTCAGTTCAAAACTGTCTGTGTAGTGAGTCAACATGTCTGTTTTGTCCTGCTGCTTATGGTCAAATTGTGTGTTAAATGACATAAAATATGCTTAACCGTATCTGCATACCGTAACCTCATCATTGTGAATCATCAAATGAATATTTACATAGTTGCAGAAACCTGTTTTACCTGATAACACTAATTTACATGATCTAATAGCCTAAAATAATGATGTGCTGTAGTTTTTCCAATATAAGGTATTACAAACTGAAATTTCAAAAATTGTCAGTAGTTAGTGTATGACTTATTATTCCTGCATTATGGAAAAATTTTACTTGATTTCATCTTTATTTTCACCTGAACCAAATTTTTTATAGGTGTGTGTAAGTGAATACAGTATACACAATCAAACACAATTCAACCAAGCAGCACTGACACCACAGTCACAGTCTGCCCTGTAATTTGACAATGCTTACTTCAATTTCTCACCTAGTTTATATTTAATTTCAGATAGCTTAAGATAATCGTATGAAGGTTTTTTACATGACTGCACATGCCCACATGTTGCATTCATTGGTTATAATCAAATTAGTAGTGTGCATGTGAACGTAGTGATCACACTTGTGCAGGTGATGATGAAGAGCCTTATGTTCATAATAGCTATCTGACGCACTGCAGATTGTTCACCTCTTTTTTCTTTTTTTTGCATCTGAAAAACATTATCCCTTCTTCTGTTTTGTGCTTCAAATTTTCCAGTGTGCTGGCAGTCTCAGGCTGCAGAATGCCCAGATATATTTTAAAGTCTTTCTGAACTTGAACTGTTTGATTTGCATTACATGAAATGTGCCTTACAAGCAAACACGCCATTTTTCTAACTATAGAAAATACTTTTCTTCACTTAAACCATATTGATGTTGCTTTCTTTCTTCTCTAGGGCTCGGATGACTGCCTTGTTAAGATCTGGGGGACAGATGATGGGCGCCTGCTAGCGACGCTGCGTGGCCACGCCGCGGAGATCTCCGACATGGCTGTCAGCTATGAGAACACCATGATCGCTGCTGGATCCTGTGACAAGACCATCAGAGTGTGGTGCTTACAGACCTGTGCGCCTTTGGCCGTCCTGGAGGGACATGCGGCCTCCATCACCTCACTGCAGGTATGAGGAGGGTCAGGATGGCTGGTGTAGAGTGCATGTTTGTATGTGTCTTTTGGGTTTAACCAAAAAGAGGATTCGAAAGCCACTGACAATATGAAAATATGAAATTTGACAGTTTCAGTAACTCCAGCTGGACTAAAGTTACAGCATAACTGATATTTTTATCAGTGTTTTGCGTGTGAGTTCATTATATGCTACCAAATATGGTGTATTTTGTAAAACTGTAGTCTTTGTAGAATAGAAAAAGCCACAAATCCATATTTAGATCATAACAAACTAAAACTGCCGTGCAGTCCACTGTGGGTTTGACATGTTTGGTAGATTAGGTCATGAAAAAACCTCTGACATGACTGACAGATACCTGGATTTAAATGAAATGCCAGTAAAAATTAAGTTAGCAGACTCATTTTTACAATCAGAAATATAGTATTTATGTCATGCTATTTTTTGTGATTCTCGAGAAGTCTGGTTAGGATTCCAAAACCAACCCCCCCTTGTCTGTGGCATCCAGTCTCAAGCTGTTTGTTCCCACTTAAGACTATATCTCAAAGAGTGTTTTCCTGAAACATCTGGGCATTGCTTTTCTTAGTAAATGTTACACAAACAAAAGTGAAGTATACATTTGTTGAGGACTGATTTATCACTGAATGATTGAAATCCAGAAATTATTCATAACAGAAGGCTCAGGGAAAGTGGGATCTGTTCAAAATAAACTACAGCATCCATGTCCATCGGAAGAAGGAAACATGTCATCTTGTGACTCATTCATGGGTTTTAAATAGTTTGAGGACGACAATGGAGGTCTGTGGCACAGAGGAATAAAATATATCCAGCTTCGGCTAGATACACAATACTCTGTGGTAGGATCAGACCATTGTTGGTTTCGGTCTTCTCATGGGATTTGTTGACAGTAGGAACAATACAGAACACTTCCAGCCGTATCCTGCAGCTGCTTAATCATACACACTGTTTGGACTGGCCTCTGTGTTACCTGTTACAATGTGTTCCTGAGCTTTTACTATTTTTGTTTTGTTTGCACATTTATCTGTGTATTAGTGTATTTTAGGATGCCAATCTATCACCTCTTCCTGCATTGTTACAGATGTATTTTAAGCTCATGTGGATTATTTGTCCTGTCTTTATGCCGCACTGTTAGCACTGTCCTTTGATTGCTCATTAAACTCAGCTGTAACCTCTAATTGGTTGTGTTTGCAGTTTTCTCCTCTCTGTAGCGGCTCAAAGCGCTACCTGTCCTCCACCGGAGCTGACGGCACCATCTGCTTCTGGCAGTGGGACGCACGCACGTTGAAATTTGGGTAAGAAATGCAGGAAGTGGCACAGACAGTATGCAAAGTCTCACCTGCACAAGTGCCGTTCACGTGTTTTACATCCCTTAAATGTAATTTTTTGTCGTGATCTAAACTACACAAGAATTTAGAATTATTTGTCACATTTCTCACTGATACTACTAATTTCACCTTTCAGTTATCAGTGGTTTGAATTGCTATAGTGTTCCATTAATTAATTTTCACTGTAAAGAAAGAATATTCAGCAGCTGTTCTATTTTTAAAAATATAAACTGGTAGAAAAATTGCATGCTGTTTCATTTGAAGTGACGCTTTCTGTGTGTGTGTGTCCAGTCAAAGACCCAGTAAATTCACGGAGCGCTCCAGACCAGGTGTCCAGATGATCTGCTCATCCTTCAGTGCAGGTGAGGAACGGCTCGCTTTTAATTTTTTTTACGAATGCTCCGAGATCCCTTGAGGGGAAACAGCAACTGAGCTGAAAAAATGTGCACAATTAGCCCAGATTAACTGAAGAGCTAGCACAGCAGAGAGCCACTCGTAAGTGGGCCTGCTGCTTTTCAGTAAATTTGGAACAAGTGTTCATCACAGTTATTGAGAGAATATTTATTTCTGGAGATGATATTGACTTTAACATGTGAGGAGTGACTCTGAAGTTTCTTTTTCACGAAGTAATCACCCACAAACATATATATTTTTATTTATTTCACCACAGTTTTATCCTTAAAATGTATATTAAGCTTTTCTACTTGTGCTCTGTTGACAGCAGTGAGCAGAGGAAGTATGTTTTCAAGTTCATGTTTCATTCTTGTAAATGGGATGTACCAGAAATGCCTTGAGGGGATTTTTTTCAAATTTGGCACAAAAGTCCGCTTTGACTCTGTGATGATGAGGTCACTATTTTCCCACATAAACATGTTTGGATATACAACTAAATAACTCATATGCTAATTTTAAGAAAATGTTACACAAATAATTAATAAGACAAAATAATAAAGTGATGACATTTAATATACAAAAGGTTGTGGTCAACTTCAAAGTGACATTGTAATGCTCTGCAGAAACACTGGCTACTGGCTATCATTTAAGACTGTGAGTCAGGGACAGAGGGGAAGATTTTTAACTTCTTTAACATTTGGCCAGATGCCAAATTGGTGACATAAAACTTGGTTCCCACCTTAAAACTGCTTGTATAGATCCTCTGTGCTGCTGGGTTGAAGATGTGTGCGAAGCATCCATGGTTTAGAATTTTCAGCTTATTTTCAGCAACATCCATATTTGAAACACTGAAGTCCACCACAAGCTTTTTGGTTTTGCTGATTCAGAGCTTCAGATGTTGCACCATGTAATGAAGCCCTCTATCAGCCCTCTGTGCTTCTCTGTAAAAAGAATCTCCTAGTGAAGACACATAACATCCAACTGGAAGTTATTCACTGAACTATAGTTATTAATATAGTCATAACCTCCATTTAGCCCCCAAAATATCAGAATTTCTTAAATTAAATTCTTCAAATCTGTACAAAATATGTTATAGGAGTCTAGACAGCTACGGATGTACACTGTAATTTGACTGGAACACTGAGGGGAAAAAAAAACAAGATGGTAGTTTTACATTATTCATGTTCAAAAGCGGTGCTGTAATTTGGGAAATTTGTTACTCACTCACAGACTGCTGTGTATGCGTGTGTGTGCGTGTGCGTGTGTGTGTGTGTGTGTGTTTTTCCAGGTGGTATGTTCTTGGCCACAGGGAGTACAGATCACATCATCAGGGTGTACTACTTTGGTTCAGGCCAACCAGAGAAGATCTCTGAGCTTGAGTCCCATACAGTGAGTCAACAACATGTTTTTTTTGTTTGTTTTTTTTAACCAAACTTACCTTTACACTTAGCATGTGACAGTGAGGCACCTGGAGTTATACAAGCATTTTGTTTCAGCTTAGGAATCAATGACTGTATTTAGGACTTTGTTTACCTATTTGTTTTACACACTACCAGTTTTTATCTTGAGAGCAGCTGCATAAAAATTGTAAAAACTACATTTTGTGTCTCATATCATATCATGTTTCTGAAAAATCATCATATTGTCTGTAAAAGTTCGTTCTTGACTTCTGAATTTCTTCGTCCAAATTAAAAAATAGCACACTCAGGGTTCATTGACTTTCTTTTAAAGCTTTTTAAAGCTTTTAAAGCTGAGCTAACTGCATCAACTGAGGAAGACAGTGAGACACAGTTGAAAGCTCTGGGAGAAGGTTATAAGTTGACTTTGACGTGAGTGGTAGCACTCAGTGAAACTGCCAGGATTCAGAGGATGAGCAGAGAAAATGTATGTTACTGACTGCATTGTTTTGACTTTTCTCCTGTATTTTTCTCACCCAGGACAAAGTCGACAGCATCCAATTTTCACACTGCAGTGACAGGTAGGTTTGCACGGTTGGCTTGTGTGTGTGAAATACATAATAGGTGTATTTAATTTTTGTGTGTGCTGCCAGTTGTTTTTATAGAACCTCTGGGTGTTGTAATGTGAGTTGATGTCAGCAGAAACACCAACTTAACTTACTTCTTCAAACATGCTCTGCTCTCTCATACACACATATACACACACATTTACACAATCATGCACTTGCACATATCATACACTCGCTGGGTTTTAAATTGTGTGTGTGTGTGTGTCTGTGTGGAGTTTGCAGAAAAACAAGCTCAGCTGTAATTCCCCTGGGTTGCTGTAATCTCAGCAGTGAGGGAGGTAGACTGTCTATGCAAAAAGGAGAAGTGGAGGAGAGGGGGGCATACAATTAGTGTATCCTGATGAGTGAAGATGAAAGCTTTCATTGTACTGCAGAAAGCTCAAATAGAACCAAATATTGTATTTGCAGTTTAGCTGTTGCATGAATCTGTATTAACAAATCGGTGTGTGTGTGTGTGTGTGTTTGTGTGTTGTAGGTTTGTAAGCGGCAGCAGGGATGGTACAGCACGAATCTGGCAGCTGCAGCCTCAGGGCTGGAGGAGCATTCTGCTGGACATGCAGACCAAATTACCTGGGTATGTGTGTGTGTAATGCTGTCAAATATCTGGCTTCTCCACCAGCAACACTGTGTTCAGGGCTCAGAGTCGTGGGTTGGATAATCCTGCAGGTTACAATGTCACTCTAAATTTTACAAAAATCAATCATGTCATGTACAAAAGTGCCAGACCTTTATGTGTGTGAAGATTCTCTGTTGAAAACGGTGTAATGTTTACGGAAAACAATGTCTCACAGGAATAGTTAAAAGAAGCTTAATGCCCTTTGTACCAGCAGCAAAACACTTTCTGTACAAAACAAACCTGTATTTATCTGATTGGACCACAGTGACCTGTTGCATTATCCACAGCACATAAATAAGTAAAAGAAAAAATTACATGTTTACCCTACTTGTAAATGTCAACACATTACATTTTGTTAGCACGTATGTATTATATATATATAAAGGTGAGCAAGAATATAAAGTCAGAGTCATGGACTTTCTTATAAATGTGTAAAAAAGTTTGGGATGTGCTAGTTTTAACAGTTTATACATGTAAACAGATGTTGTGAATAATTGTCCTAAACTGTAGAGAGATAAGGTCGAGCTGTCAGACCGGCTAGCTCCATTAATTGTGTATGAAGCACAGAGGATAATAGATTAAACTCATTAGTGGGAAATCTCAGGTGATAAATAGTTCTTTTTCTCTGATCGATAGTTAAACAAGAAGAAATGTTTTTTTTTTGTCTTTTAACCATTTTACAACATGCCTTCTATTAAACATTTTTTGTAATTTTTTGTGTGTACAGTAAACCAAACATGACATCATTGTCAACACCTTTTTTTTTTTTATCAGCAAGTACAACCCTCCTCCGCTGGAAGACAAGGTGACAAAGCTGAAGGTTACCATGGTAGCATGGGATCGCCATGACAGCACAGTGATCACGGCCGCCAACAATCTGACGCTGAAGGTGTGGAACTCCACTACTGGAAACCTCGTCCACGTCCTCATGGTATGTAGCGATTAAACACTTCACATGCAAAGAACATTGCTCAAAACTCAGATCAACACATAGAAGAAGCTGACAACTATGGATTTAGTTTTTTAAGGGTATTTTGACAATATTACACTCATAATTTGCAATTAAGTCCTAGTCCATGTGTTGCTGCCAGTGATAAGGTCACACTACATAACTTTTGATGTTGTCACATTGCTAGAGTGGTTCCCCTACATATTTTCTGCTGTGCAATTGAAAATGTTGAAGTCTTTGTGGTTTGCATGATACATTACTAATCAGTAACAGCAAGTCAAGCATAATAAGTTGTTTCAACAGGGGGAATCTGTGACGACACTGTCTGAGAAATGATGCTGTTAAAGTTGTTTGTGTGCTGATTTGCAGCAGAAAAAAAAACAAGAAAAAGAAAGGAATTTGGGTGAGAGACTGGATTTTAGACAGAAAGGATTTTTGTAGAGATGTTTGGCGGTAAATGACAATTTTTCCAAATGAAAACATATAACTGTGGTTCAACAAAGACAGCAAGGTTACAGACAACAAAACTTATTGTTGTGCCCCTTTCATGTAAATTAATACCACTGTCCCTGACATGACCAGGTATTTAGCAAGCTTGATATCTTGCAGGAATCTGAGAGGCATCGATTTGGTCTCGGATCGCATCTTTTAAAAGTTCACACAGTGCTGGTTGCTCACTGAAGTGAGCGCTGATTTTACTGATTTGGCTTTTTTTTCTGCTACCTCCAAAAAGTGTGAGCAAGTGGGAATTCAAGGTGACAGTCCTATAGTGTAAACTCTGTAATGAGTGATTTTTGGTTATTTTGGTAACTCTTGACACTCTTGACTTGTTATCGCCGTCACACAACAGAAAACATGCATGTTAGTTTGCATCGTCGTAGATTTTTAGATTGTTTCCTTACTCTGAGTAAAACGTTGGTAAAGCCACCTCTAGCATAGACTGTTTTTCTTTGTGATGCATTCAAGGGCATGGGACATTTAATAGTTGAAAGAAAGCACTCTGGTTCCTCATTTAGTCAACAAACACTAAGGATTAGTGAGAAGGATTTCTTTCTTTCTTGGTGTGTCTTTTATCTAAATGTTTTTGTTGTTTGTCATCAGGGACATGAGGATGAGGTGTTTGTTCTGGAGCCACACCCTTTTGATCCAAGAATCCTGTTCTCAGCGGGACATGATGGGAATTGCATTGTGTGGGACCTGGCCAGAGGAGTGAAGATCCGCTCCTATTTCAACATGGTGAGACTCTTGGCTGCCCTGTGCTTCTCTGTCTTTGTTTCATTGCTTCTTATTCACGGTCTTCACACTGAATCAGGCTGAAACTGAAAGTGACCATGGGGATTATATACAAAGAGGACTTGTTTTTCTTCAGTATGACTTATATACAAAACCATGTTATGTATGTATAAAGTCTTACTTGGATGTGGAAATGATTTTACCTCTGAGCAGAGTCTAGACTTACAGAAAGTGGTTTTCCTGCAGGTTATGTAGGGGTATTTCAGTTTAGGACCCATGTGGTGAACTTTGTGTGAACAATGTGAGAGGAATTATCAATAAAAGGTATTAGAAATAGCAGCAGACTGCTGTGGTTAAGTATGGCTGTTCTTTTTTTCTCTCTTAGTTTAAGGTCATGCCATTTCTTTTTAGTATCAACAACAATTTTGTCTTCTTTTCCACCTTGTTCACTGCAGTGGTGAAACACTTCTAAGCTATGTGTTTGGCGTTGTTTGTCAAGCCATTAGTTCACCAATTAATTTGTTTTGACTGGCTTCCGAATCCTTTACCATTCCTGAGATCGGTCTTCAGAAGAAGTTATTTTCTTGTTTGGTCCATGCTGATCCTGACTAAATCCTAAATAAAATTGTCCTGGCATTACTTAAGGGAAATCCTAGGGCAGTTTTAATTGAATAGAGATTTATGTTGCATAAGTTACAAATGAGATTCTTAGATTTTTAGTTAAGTTTTTTTTATGCTTGTAGTCTTAAATAACTAAGAACCTTGAAAATTCTCTAGTCTTTTTGATCTTCAGACTAAGTTCAAGTATAAAGAACATTCAAGTCTTTGCTTCTTCCTACTACACATGCTTTCCCTTTCCTTTCTTGGTGTCACTCTGTGTCACATTCTTTCCCTTCACCCACCACTGTTCTTTCCCTCCCTTGTTACTTTCACTTTCTCTGTTTTTTTGCTCTCTCGCCTCCATGCTGGTCTTATTTAATGCACAATGTGTGGCTGTGGGCATGAGCCGAGGGTAGAGTAAAATCATGACACCACAAGTCCATATGTCACTGCACTTATTCACTTAGTGTTTTAATTATTGTAGCCACTGTTTTATTTCCTGCTTGTGTCCCTATGGTAACCAAGGACAGCGTTAATCATAGTCTCAGAACAAGTGAGTCATTCAGTGAGCTGATCAGTCGGCCAGATTCTGGTGTCGATCATAGACGGTGAATAATGTTGTTTAATAACAAAAAATGTGTAATTGTGAAGTGACTTCATTTCAGTTTAGAAACTTAGATTGTTAATATGTTTGCTGATTAGTGCCCCCTGTGGATAAAAGGACACAAGTGACAATTATAGGCTGAAGGTTATTGCTAAAATGTGGTGGAAAGGAGGAAATAGACTGAATGTGATCACTGTTGTAAATCAGATATTTTTTTTTTTCTATGAAGAGCAGGATATCTGGCCACACAGTGCATGATGAATGCGCCATCCTTGAGTTAAAGGGCAGTTCACAGTATTTGTATTTGTATGAATGGGATTCGACCTCAGATCTATTTGACTTTAACTAATGAGTCCTACAGGCTCAGACCAAGTAGGACTATAGCTTTCTTTAAGTAGTTACATAGTCTTGTTATAATTGGGCCAAGACATTATATACTTACCTGTGACAAAATCTACTCTGTGTATCACTTATCAAACTCACCTTTGCAATATGGCAGTCTGTTTAAGCTAGCATGCACGACCCATCATACTGTTGTGGCCCTGCTTTAACTGAGCAATATTATAATGTTTGCTAGTAAGTAGGAGACTTCCTTTAATCCTTTAGAAAGTCTAGGAGAGGAGGTCCTGTTGTACTTTTCTCCTGCACAGCATCTGGATATTTGTTTTACGTTTGGTCATGTGTTCTATTGTACCTAGTAATCTCAAATTTTTGGTGCACATCTTTAATTGTACCTCTCATGGTTGTTGTGACTCAAAGTTGTTGAAAAACTTATTGTAATGCCTGCTCTGTTCTTACCATCATGCTGACCGACCAGTACGGGCAGCAGGATCAGGAACTTCTCCAGTTTAGAATCTTGTTCCCAGCAGGGACACTGTAAAAAAGGCATCTTGCAGTAGCTGCCTATGCTAAAAATGATGTCTAGTCTGCACTCTCCACTATGCAGTGTTCACTTTAGAGTTTTTATTTGTGGCTCAAAAACTGACATCCATAAAAAGTTTTTTGTCTCATTTCGAAACTGCAGATAAAATCTCTTTGCTTGTTAAAGTTGCTGCCATCTTAACTGTAAGCTGGTCTCAGATCTGCTTTCTATTGTGTGCACTCTTTACGTAAAATCTTGTCAATCAATATTTGTAAGGGCTTGTAGAGTGCTGTATCTTTTTTTTTTTTTTTGGTAGTAGACATTTTCAGTTAAATGTGTCCACACTATAAACCTGCTACAGTTGCTTGGAATTTCCCCCCGGTTGTGTAATATAATGATTTACAAGGTGCACCTATTTCCATATCCCCCTCCCTCTCCTCTCTCTCTGGGAACAGATCGAGGGCCAAGGGCATGGAGCGTTGTTTGACTGCAAATGTAGTCCAGATGGGCAGCATTTTGCAGCCACCGACTCTCATGGACACCTGCTCATCTTTGGCTTTGGCTCCAGCAGCAAATATGATAAGGTAACCCCCCCCCCCTTAATATTTACACACATACCTTCTGTACACCTGATATTTAACAACTAACGTAATTGATGTTATCGGTGAGAACAAATGCCCGTATCATCATCTAATCATTCTTACATCCTCAATACTTTCAGATAGCAGACCAGATGTTCTTCCATACTGACTACCGGCCACTGATCCGGGATGCAAACAATTATGTGCTGGACGAGCAGACTCAGCAGGCACCACACCTAATGCCTCCTCCCTTCCTGGTGGATGTGGACGGAAACCCCCACCCTACTCAATACCAGCGGCTTGTTCCTGGCAGGGAGGGCTGTAGGGACGAGCAGCTGATCCCACAGATGGGGGTCACTTCCTCAGGTACAGAGACTGAAACTGAAATCTGACCTTCAGGAGTACTTCCTCTGTTCTGGGTCTGAGGGCATGAACTTTGTGTTTGCTAGCTTGTCCACTTTAGATCAGATCCTTATTCTGAGGTTACACTGTCTGTCCATAACTAATCTATCAACTGATCAATGACACACTTGTCAAGCTGATCATAGTGCTGTCATAGCCTCAAAAGAACTTTATCTGTCCTAATGAGAGGCTTTTATTGAAACTGCCCCAGCTCTGGCAATTAAAACCCTTATTACGAGGCTTTTTAAAATTTTGGCAGGAGTATAAACAAAAACAAACAGTAGTTAATGCAATACATTAGTGGTACACAGTGGCGATAGGTGAAGGAGCATGAAGGAAATTCTTGTGAGAGTGTATGACTCTCTGCTCTCTGATGTTTTTGCCGCGCAGTAAATAGAATAATGTTAATGTAACCTTGACCTCAAAAGGGTTTACAAAGGAGGCTGGCTACTAATTTGACTGAGAATCCATTGTCTTTTTTCCATTTAAAGTCAATAATAGAGCATTGTGATGTGCAGAGTACAAGAGGTTTTAACACACCCTCACTATATAAAAATAGAAATGAATGCAATAATGCAACGTGGGTATCCAGTCATTATAAAACAGTAGTGTTCTTCTCAATGACCATAATTGTTGTTGGAGTTCAGCTTTTTTAAGTCTCACCATAACTGTCACTTTTTCTGTTTTTCTTTCTTTCTTTTTTTTTATTTCCCTCTTTCACTCCATTCCTGTTTGCATCAGGCCTGAACCAAGTGGTGAGTGAGCAGGCGCTGGACGGTCCCAGTCCTCTGGATACTATGATTCAGAGGCTGCAGCAGGAACAGGACCAAAGACTGGGAACGAATGACACATCTGCCTCTGCTGCTGCGAACACCAGAGCCAGCAGAGGTAAGGCTTAAACGTGGCACAAAGGTCATACTGTCGTAATGTGGGCAGCTTCTCCATGTGGCTACCAGTACTTTTACTTTTCACTTTCACTGAAGTAGCAAGGACATTATTTAGGGAATTTCAAACATTAATTTAGTGTCTCAGCCTTCTAAATATTGTTCTGGACTCCATCTCGCTCTGATGCAAGTTAAAACAAACAGATGCAGTTTAAGTCAGATGAGTTTATAAAACTGTGTGAAAAGTAAACCCTACAGTGCATTTGTAAAAATTTGTTTATCATAGTCTTTTGTTGGGATTTAATGTGTTGTAAAACTGAAAAGATAATTCAGGGATATATGATAAGAAATATGCGGCATACATAATTTATCCAAAACAAATATTTGAACAACTGAGTGAGATTCACACAGAAAAACAGAAAGTTCAATAAAACTACTGCAAAGGGTTGCTGAATACAAAGAATTGATTTCATATTATACATCACTCACATCATCAGTTGGCGATCGCCTCTTGGTCATTAACTGAAGAAAATATTCAGTAGATTTAAATCATTGATACAGAGATGCAAGACCAAATCTGGCCTGCTAAAGGATGCAGTGTGGCTTGCTGATCATTTTCTAAGCCACAATGAAAATATGTTTATTCTCACATTCTCACAATAGTTTCAGGGAAAGATGATCAATTGGCCTCTTAATGTTTAATCATTTTGTCAGATTAATGTTATTAATATGTGTTTATTAGCTAGCCCCTGGTCTCACTTATCTTAATCATCCAGGTGCTCCACATTAAAACACAAGAATAGAAAAGGATGAGTTTTTGCCTGCATGCAGATGGATTTATTTGTCGGCAGTTGTCTTAGTTACAGCATCATGAGGGTCTTTATTGCAATGTATGTTTTGAAAGTGCCACCAGGTTTTACAAATGAAACATCATTAGCGCTCTAACAGACTCTGTGCTTGTTCATGTAATTGCTTTTTCTCTACTCAGTCTTTGTATTTCTGACTCAGTCCCTTTTACCGCTGAAACAATTGGTCAATTAGCTGATTAGTCAATCAACTCAGTAACAATCAGAATTTTATGAAATGATTAGCAGTTGAAGCTTCTCTAATGTGAGAATTTGCTGTTGTAGTTTGGCTAATGTGAAAGTAAACTGAATCTTTAAAAAAAGACAAAATAAGCAATTTGAAAATGTGACTTAGGGCTTTACAAAATTTCACTGGTATATTAAAATCGATTATTAATAACCCTTGCACCAATTTTTTTTTCAAATTACAAATCCCACCTTACTTTGCTATCACTCTTAAGATACACCGGGGTGTTAGCTAGAGGTGTCGGGATATACTGGCATTGATGATAACCATAATATTAAAAAATGAAATATTGATATTATGTCAGTGTCATCATATTGTCACAGTAGATGCTGACAATAAACCTTAACACTGGTTTCCAACTGCCATTAAATGGAAAATTAATTATCAATTGTTCCTCCTGTTTGCTTTTGTACAATTATGGGTGCAGATTCTCTCTTCACCTCCATACATACATGGTATTTTGAGTGTAATTTATTTGCCAGAAAAGAGACAAAGCACTTAAATAACAAAGTTAGAGATTAATTTGACTTTTCAGATTGTTTATGGCAGTGCAGCAGTCGTGTAATAAAAATCTGTGACAGCTCTGTTAGTATAAGCAGCACCTGAGTGAATGTGACATCAGCATCCTTTTCCTCCATCTATTATGTTTACCACTGGGACATTTTCCCCCAGAACAAGTTCATCTCTTACTGTAACTGCTCTTATGTACCATTTTTTTGTTGCACTCAGGATCGGTGGGTTCCCCCACAGAGGTGCACTCTCCACCCAACGTGGGCCTGCGTCGCAGCGGGCAGATAGAAGGTGTCCGTCAGATGCACAGCAACGCCCCACGCAGCCAGATGGCCACAGAGGGAGACCTGGTGGCATGGAGCCGCAGGGTGCTGGTCCCTGAGCTGGAGGATGCCTCTGTCAGGTAACACACTCACACATACACACACACACTCCCGCAATTGATTTCACAGAGTGGAGCCTGCTTTTAGAAGTGATAGTATTAATACATGTCATGACTTTGTGTGACTGTGTGTGTTTATGGTTTAGGAGACAGGTGAACTGGCGTGAGGCCAAAGGGGAAGAAGAGATCAATATTTATCAGTCAGAGAGGAGGAGACGTACCATCCACTCTCTCCCCAAGGAGAGCAGGGTAAGTGAATTAACACACACACTATTATATACTAACAGTATTGACCTACAGTGAATTTAATTATTTTTCCCATAACCTTCTGATTCATGACAGAGATTTTGTTGTTTGTTTCAGAATTATTTCGCTCTCAGCATGCGAATCGTCTGACTCATTTCTGTCCTTCATTCTCTGCTGTTGCAGGTTCATCTGACATCAGAGTGTGTAGTCGACGAAGGGAGGCGGAGCCAGGGTAATCATGGCTATCACACTCGTGCTGCCATGGAGGAGACAAGCCGGCAGAGTGCCGAGGCTGCTGATGACGACGAAAGCACCTCAGAGGTAGATAATATTACTGGTACTGCCTTGTTTTGCTGTGTGGTGAAACCTCCTGACACTCTAAAACACAGACTGTCTTAACAAATATGTTTGCACTGTAGTTATTTTGAACAGTGTTATTCCAGATTTTGATCACGCAGTAAAATCTGTTTTTATAACTTGGAGGGATGTAATTTTTTTCTAAATCTGTTTTGGATCATCTTATTTCACCAGAGACCTTCTATTTAGACTCATCCTTGAGACTTGAGACCTTGAGACTCATCCTTGTTGCCAGAAGCAACTATGCACTGTTAGCACAGTGAAATTAAACATGAAAATGAACATGTAACATATGAATAGATTGATATGATTTATTTCTTGTGCTCTTTGCTTCCACAGAAGTCTTTCATAAAAATAAAACTGATACCTTAAAAGATGATATGGCATTTCACTAACTTAAAAGTTATGAACTTCAATGTACACTCTTACAGTTCGTCTTAAAACACAGAATATGCCACTTGATCACTGAGAGTTTTAAGGGTGTAGCTTTGCTCAGACCATTTATGTCTTGTTTATGTGAAGCAAATCTAGCAGATAAAAACTCATCAAACTGCTCAGTTTGTACATGTGACTACAATTATAAGCTGAGCATTTCCTCTTCTTGTCTTTTTGTTTATTGTGTGTCCACTAAAGTGCTAACATAAAATGCTGTTGTTTTTTCCAGGGAGAGGTGGAGGTACGGCAAATTAACGGACATTCCTCAGAGGAGGAGAAGGAAGACGAAGAGAAAGAGCCCTGGCCGGATGACCACAGTAGTTCAAGGTGAGATACATGCGGTTACATTACACACAGTAACTCTCCTATGAGCAGCTGCACAGGCTGTATGAAATTCAAAACCTAAACACAAGCAGATACACCTGTGTTTTTAATCTTCTCTCTGTGATGTGTTTCCTCAGCGACTACTCCAGCGATTATTCTGACTGGACGGCGGATGCAGGGATCAACCTTGAGCCGCCCAAGAAGAGTGTGAAAGTGAAAAAGAAAAGCAGCGGCTCTGAGGAGGACGGAGAGAAGAAGAGAGATGGGAAGAAAGAAAGGAAGAAAGAGAAGGCTGACAAAGACGGCGCATTACCAAAGAAAAAGAAGCCAAAGGAGAAGAGGAAGGTTTGTCATGATCAGCTGCCTGTGTTTTCCCTCCTTGTTACATCAGGAGTGTTGTTACTGTCACTGTAGTTCAAAGTTATTACCTATCAGCCACTTGCAAAATGAGTGTTCACATAAACGGTTTAAACAGACATTAAACTCAGTAACACAGTGCATTGATCTCTTGTTCAACATTAAAAACCATTGACTTTGTCTCTTTTGTGATATTATCTCAGTCAGTCTTAGAAACTGCAACTTTTGATGTGAAGTATGGACACAAATGAGGATATTAAAACCTACTGCAAAGAATGGATTCTTGTCGACATTTTGGAGAAGAAAAGAAATTTAACAGTATTCAAAACCTTAAATTTAGGAGCTGTTTAAAAAAAGTCTCTATCTGATTGTGTGTCATTCAGAGGACAGAGCTTCAGGAACAAGGGCTAACTCTGGAGGAGTGGCTTCCCTCTGCCTGGATCACAGACACGGTCCCCCGCAGGTGTCCTTACATACCCCAGATGGGAGACGAGGTACGCACCACCTGTTTTTGTCACAGTGTCCTCGCCACATGTGCACCACATATCTGCTCATCCTGAAAACACCGGCTCATGTTTAACATAGCAACAAGACTAAATTTAGTGGCCCTGTGAGGCTGTGATGCTCATGAAACGCAAAAAAATAAGGGACACGCTGACATTATCATTACTTAAAGCAGCTAAAATTGTCTTTTAAGTAAATATCTCCTAGTTATATTTTTAACATTCCAGAAACATGCACACAATGTACTAGAGGAATCAACAAGACCCAGTTCTGTGGTAAATTTAAACTGATGTTTGTGTGTGTGTGTTTGTGCAGGTATATTACTTCAGACAAGGCCATGAGGCCTATGTGGAGATGGCCAAACAAAAAAAGATTTACAGCATCAATCCTAAGAAGCAGCCCTGGCACAAGATGGAGCTACGGGTAAGAAACAGTATGACAGAGATGGATTGAAGACTCTCTGGAGAGAGACAGTGCTCTTTAGATCCTACGTTTCTACAGATTTATATGGCCTCTTTAATTGTGTGCCCACAACCACTGAGGAGAAGCCCCTAAAAAACACACACAGCAGAGCCATGTAAGAAAAATCAATACAGCCTTCACACAGAGGGAATACATCTCTACTGTTAAATTAATAACAATTCATTACAACCATAGAAGTGAGGATTATTTAACTTCCATGATAGTCAGTCAGCATCAGATGCCAAATCCTTTTCTGGGATCTGACATCTTGACTGACATGTTGCCTGTGTATTATTTCAGTGACATTTCTCTTTAAGGATTCTGTGTGTACAAAGTAATGACTCAAAAGAAAAAATAATGACGCACCGTCTTCCTCAGAACACTTAACACTTCCAAGGAAACGCAACATGGTATCAAGTTACATTGATGTTATCATTCACTGTTGCACAGCACAAAACACACACAGAGTGTTGAGCTTGCAAACCTCTTCATTTCTTCTGTATTAGACGCTTGTCTGGTGTCACTGTCATGTTCACTTCAATCCCTCTTCTGTCCTAAAAATGTGCCTCTGTGGAAAAGAGAAGAAAAATGTCTGCAGAGAAGTTTCATCCCTGTGTGTGTGAAATGGGAAAAAACAGCTTTAACACTTAAAGTAACAGCTTATGGATTGCTTTTTACTTGCTATATTTTTCCCTTTTTTCTATGTCTTGTGGTAGAAATGGCAATTTCTGTGACAGCAGTCTGTAATGCATTGCAGGCACAGTGTACATCTCTCTGAATGTATTGCCTATTAGTGTGTGAATTGCAGGGTTCTTTTCTATACCTATATTTTGGGGTTATTTTAACAAACTGGCCTGACAACAGTGAAGTATTACTTTCTCCAGTTTTAGTTTTTCTCACCTAGAAAAACATAGTATGGCATCACTCTCTCAGCCTACATAATACACTGCACCAAAAAGGGCACATATCAATGAAAAATGAAAAATTTTCTTTGATATAATAGTAATATTAATATAATAGTGTGTGTGTTAACCCTAACCATACCTAACCCTGTTAGGTAAATAAATGTACGTGATGTTTTATTGACAGGAATTTGTCAATTGTTAATTTACATTATTTGTCCTTTCTTTGTGTTGTTCAGGAGCAGGAGTTGATGAAGATAGTTGGCATCAAGTATGAGGTTGGCTTGCCCACACTGTGCTGTCTGAAGCTCTCCTTCCTGGACCCTGACACTGGCAAACTCACTGGCGGGTCCTTCTCTATGAAGTAAGCCCCCCCATTGTGACATATCCTGTACTTAATGAACCAGATTTTTTTTACTCCCTGTTTTACTTTTTTCTCAGGAATATGCAGATTTTCATTGTCCACAGAGTGTGAAACTGTTCTTTTAAGTAATATATGTGCCTCCCCCCTCAGCTAAGATTAAATATAACATTTACTTTTCTAAATTAATTCTCATCTTGACACAAGACAAGACAGTTCTTTTAAAATATTAAATCAAGTTGACTGACAATACAAAAGTGGAGACTGTTCTGGGAATGGCAAACTGCTACACCAAGTTTTATGTTTTTGATCTATTTTGCACACACTTATTTTATATGTTTTTCATGACTTTGTTGCAGTCTTTGACTAGTTGTGTACATTTTTATCATGTTGCAGATATCACGACATGCCTGATGTCATTGACTTCCTGGTGCTGCGGCAGCAGTTTGACAATGCCAGAAGGAGGCAGTGGAGTATAGGTCAGCCTTCTCTGTGTAGTCTTTGACTTTGTGAAAATTGTGCAAAATATCAAATGTTTCACATAAATTTATATTTTGAAGCTTGAGTGATGTTTTGTTGTAAGATTCAAACTAAGTGTGATGTGTGTGTATAGGTGACAGGTTTCGGTCAGTGATTGATGATGCCTGGTGGTTTGGGACCATTGAGAGCCAGGAACCCTACCAGTCTCAGTATCCTGACAGCCTGTTTCAGTGCTACAATGTCTGGTATGATCAAATCTCCCATTTACTATTTTTTTTAAGGCTGCACAATTAAAATTGCACCAAAATTGCATCAGTGATCTGTTGCATCAAATCAAAGGTTCCTAATTTTTCCTGAAGTGGCATCACAAAATGATTAGACTGTGACAAACTGAGCACAGGCAGAGGGGGCACAAATGAATACAGATGCAAAATAAATGGAACGGAAATGACTCAAACAAGACCAAAACAAATCAGAATTCAGCAAACTTTGCTGTAAATAGCAATGAAGAAGAAGTAGAGTGAAGGAGAGTTATAGTTTCTGTTTTCAAAGTAATGATGACAGTCAGAGCTCGCAGAAGATACTTTACTGTAGCTGCAGAAATTCAGAGTATTGCAGAGATGTATTCAACCCCCTAAAACCAAACAAAACAATCAACATGACAGAGCTTTTATGTCATGATAAAGACCAAAGAATTAATGCTACTCAACCACTAAGACCACCATAACATTAACTTTATGTAGCACATCACTGTACTGTTTATGGAACATGCTTGACAGACAGGTATTGGGAGATCAATGAAGTAAAAATCTTAAGAGAAGACATATGTTTTCTTGCATGCATAATCCTTGGACACAAACAGGGAAATATTCTCTAAAAAATGTTTTTTCAAAGTCCATGGATTCTTAAAAATTTCCCTTAAAGCTTTTAAATTTTCAAAATCACTAGTGTTGGCTACTACGAATGTGAAAAACATGTTAGGGTTCCCACTGCTCCCACTTTGTCCACTGTAAATCCAGTCTCTTGGTATCTCTGTGAGTCCTGGGACTGAATGAGTTTCAGGTCCAACTTTTTCACACTGACAGAACAAGACTTATGAATTTGTTTCATTAAAGTTGTTTACATGTAACAGAGCTTTGTCTGCCAGGACAAATTCAAAGCAAATATGGAAGAAAAAAAAATGTTGTGATAATGCTGCTGACACCTCTTCTCACAACACTCATTAACTGCTGAAACACCTCACGGCTTGAATCACTCAACGAACCTGATGAAACAGTCCTGGATGACAATTTGAATTAGATATTTAGGATGACGGTGACTAAGAGTGCCTTTTGTTTTTCTATTGTTTCACTTTTATCATCAGTGACATTCTAATTTGAAACATTAATAAGCATATTGTCTGTTTGATTTACTTCTTCTTGTCAGCACTCATGGTCATATATTATTTGAGAAACCTTGTTAGAGAATGACATCCACTCGAGGCTCAAAGATGTGATGATGTTAGTGATTCATATCAACACTGTTTCTCATCCAGTTGGGATAATGGAGACACGGAGAAGATGAGTCCTTGGGATATGGAGCCCATCCCTGATGATGGTAGGTCACTCGAGTACAACCACACTGCAGGGCACATATTTAAATATTCATTCTTTATATTCAAAGTAGTTTTATAACAGTTTCAAACTCTGATGGATCTTTCTGTTCCTTGTACTGTCTCCTCCCTGTGCAGCAACATTTCCTGAGGAGTTGGGCATGAGTGTCCCGCTGACAGAGGAGGAACATAAGGAGCTGCTGTACGTCCCACTGGACGGGGAATGGGGCTGCCGCACACGCGCAGAAGAGTGCGAACGCATCATCAAAGCCATCGACCAGCTCTGCACACTCGGTATGACGTCGTCAAGCCCTTGTTAAAATAACGGTCCACTCATTTCATGTAAGCAAGGACTTGAAGTTCAGCCACGAGGCCACATTTCCTGTAAAGCGGCTGCCGCAGGACTCTCCACACAGCATGAGTCACAGCTCTGAGCTCATCAGCATGAGCTCAGCAGGGCAACATATCATACGTTAAAAGAAATAAGCTGTAAAGGTTGAGCCGCATATTGAGATGCTCGCTTGAATTCCTGTTAAGTGATGTAATGTCATATTAGGTGCTAGTTTTGTATTACCGCAATCCTCTCAGTGGACAGCTGGTCTAAGGGCTCCCTCTAGTGACAGTTGAGGTATGAAACACACAAATGCCGACAGCCAGTGTACTTTAATCCCTTCAGTTCTCTTCTGTTACTCCTACGCTTCATGCTGCAGTTGGCTTATAATACAGGATTTATATTAACTCTTGCAGGTATATCTAAATATAGGAAAGATTATTCAGAGTAGGTAGAAAGAAGAAAAAAGATAAAGGAGTGATTTTATTAGTATTGCCATTGTAATACTGACATATCCAGGTTCGTTTATTTTGAAGGAGAGAGAGACACATTTTTGCCTGTTTTTCGCAGATATGAAGTTACTAATAATCCCCTTTTTTATATACTTTATTTTCTTGTGTTATATAACACAACTAATATGACGTCACTCGGTATAATTAAATGACACACATAGACATTGTTTCCAACACAGCAGGGTACCTTCATTTATCAACACTTGTTTCAGGATGTGAGGCAAGGTCCCTGATTCTTTTCTTGCTCGCAACCATGAGAATTTTTGTTATCCTCTCTTCTTGTTTGTTCACCTGTCTTCTTCTCTGTCGACCAAACTTTCCATCCTCAGATGTTGCAGCGCCGTTTGCCTTTCCAGTGGACCTACAAGCTTACCCCACGTACTGCACAGTAGTAGCCTATGTCACTGACCTCAGCCACATACGTCAAAGACTGGTGAACCGCTTCTACAGGTACTTCACACGTGTCAGGCTGTGTCTGAATGAAAGAGGTGGCAGAAGATACAGTGTGTGTGTGTGTGTGTTTGAGAGAGTTAAAAACACAAGCACATTTGCATTTCCTTTTCAGACGTCTGTCCTCTCTAATGTGGGAGGTTCGTTACATTGAACACAACGCCCAAACATTCAATGAGCCTGGATCTTTCATTGTCACTACGGCCAAGTTTGTCTCTGACCTCATGCTGCAATTCATTAAGTGAGTATGTTTTCATTAATTCATTGTTTCATTGTTGTAGAGGGAAACAATGTCAGCTGCTCTGCACTAATTAACAAAATGTCAACCACTTCAGTTTTTGTCACAAGCCACTCCATTAAGAAATGTGTGATAGAAAACTTCTGGTTAAAAATAAGAAATATTGTCCATTTCCACTATATATTTTCTCAATCAGATAAAGACTAATTTGTTTTCTATCCTCCTTTTTCTTCTTCAGGGACCAAAGTCTGACAGACCTCATGCCCCTCCACAAAACAATGAAGAAGGCCACCTTCTCTGACTCTGAAGATGAGGTGTGATCACACATCTACATGCTTACTGTGCAGTTTGTCTCAAAATTGTAGCAAACGTTTTGCTTAATAATATAATTAATGACTGATATTAAATGCATGATATCTCATTGAGTTAAAAATTTATGTAATTTGAATTTGATGTGATGCTCACATTCACTATTGCACACAATTTTCTCCTTTATCCAAAAATATGTCTTATGTATTTTAGGTTACGCCTGAAAGGCTATTTGGAATCGAAATAATAAAATGTTTCATTGCATAGCAGCCTGCTGTACAGCATGTGTTACCTTTATTTAATCCTGTCTATTTAGGATGAGGAGGACGAGGACGAAGACACTAATACTCCTGGAACATCCACACGAAACCATAAGGTAACATACCTGACAGCAACACATCTGCTTTCTAGTAGTTTTTAATTTAACACAAAAATTCTAAGACAGGATCAGCGCCCAATGAAGAACCCCCTAAGCCTCACGATAAGCTATTTTTCAAGACCTCAGGCTTAACTACATAGACCAGTGAGCAGTGATAACTAACATGTCTTTGGGGTCATCAGGTGGGAACCTCCTTTCACCAGTGTTTTGTCTAGTTGGTCCCACGACACCTCCAGGAGGCTAGACAGTGATCACTGGCGTCCCAGAGTCACTCCCCTAATGCCAG
>JAPZDV010000010.1:6163523-6182891 GCA_029814665.1 Acanthurus lineatus | reverse complement strand
GTTTTCATCTATTTGGGCAAGCAAGTAATCTCTTGTAGTGATTGCTTAAAATCCATTAAGGGGTGATAAGATATACAATTACAAGATTTAATCTCCAGGTGTCTCATTAGCTGAAGTAATAATGCAGCAATTGTTATGCAGATGTTAAATCACTTAAAATCCAAAGCAGTGGCAATCGAAAAGGATACACAGTATATTTTAGAGTATTTCTCAGAGTGTTCACTATTTGATCGGCCAGCAGAGGGTGACAATGTATAGCGTAAAGGTTGAGTGTAAAATATAGCAGTGCTTGTCTTCAATTTAAAAATGTAGAGTTATGACATTATATCTTTAAAAAAATAAGATTTCAGTGTTCTACCATTTTTGAAGATAATTCTACCTTTCACATATTTATTTAAATACTTCTGGTGATTGGAATGGGACAATTCATAATTATTTTAATAATAAAAATAATAAAACTGTTTTACAGGCCTAAGCACTGAGGTGTTGTACTGACTGTAGAATGTAGTCAAAAAATGTTTATAACAGAAACATTCTGTATCAAAATAAGCTACAAATAGAATTAATTCTCACTGTATCTTAAATAACTAGAGGAAAACATAACTTTACATAAAGGTAGGGCATTGTGCCTTGCGTGATGCATTAATCTGCTGTTTTGGAATCCATGTAAACTGCAACTGTCTCCATTTACTGTAGACCTATTTTGTACCCTCTTCTTACATTTTTTTTAAGAACATTTGGGAGCAACAGACATTTGATCCAATGCTGGACGGTGGTTACTTTAAAAACAACAAAGTTTGTTTGGTTTCCCTGGAGTATTAAACTGTGAAACAGGCTTTATAATCACAGCCTAAAAATACAAGGCCATGATATTTGTTGTTATTGTCTCTGGTTTCGCCGGTCCCCTGGTAAGCTCTGTGAAACTTTAGATCTGATGTGTTGCTCCAGCCAAGAAAGATGCAGCACCCTAAAATAGGCTATTTTCATATGAGAGAGAATGAGGAAGAGAGGACATACTGACTGTTAAATTGCCATGGAAGTGCAAAGCATTTCAAATGGATTGTTATTAACCATCTCTAAGCAATCTCTGGCTTTTATCGCTCATATCTCTCTTGCCTCTTCTGTCTCTTTCTCCTTTTCCTCTGACTAGAGAGATGACTCACAATCATTTTAAATGCTTAGAGCAACATAGTTGGGCACTATGATGTGGTAAATTAAACTGAGGGTAAATTATTTGTTCTGTTGGCAATCATCATAAGGTTACCAACCACTTAAATAAACAAGAATCCATTTTACTCTTAAAAACTTTAATTCTTCTTTCCCCCCTAATGTTTATATAACTACCATCAGTTTAATAGTTTTTACAATGAAGCCTGCTATGAAGTTATGTTGTAAAGATTTATGCAAACCAAACAAAGGGATTGGTTGCATAAATAAAAAGCTGGGCATACTGAATTGAATTTAAGAGGTTTTGCCCTCTACTGTCCTTGGATGTTGGGTGAAAGGGGTCTAGGGGTCCTTAGATGGAGACTGTGGCCACTTAGAGAAAAAGATTTGACTGTAATAGTCTTTGAATCTGTTGATGTCTCTTTTGCTCTCTCGGATGAAGTCATAAAGTTAGCTGTGCTGGAGGCCCTCCATGTCTCTCCATAGACCACAATCGAGGCCCATGCAGTTTTATTGCAGTTTTATTTTCATATTGTCCAAGAAATCTCCAGACTCCCTCCTGTGCCCGTTGCCATAAATCGTATATTTTGACTGTATTTCTTCCACTCCGCGTTTTTTATTTATGGGTGAAGGCGATAAAACATGCAGCGTGCACTCTGTGTGTCCACAGCTGTCATCTGTCTAGGACTTTATTGTGTAAAGGGAAAAAAAGTCAAGTTTCATTTTTTATTTCCCTTCACAACTCTCCCTCCCTGTTAAAAACAGATGCTGATAGAATGAGAAAACACAATAAATGGAGATTTTCATTGTTTACGTCTCCATGCTCTTCCGATGAACAGTTTTATTGGTTATAAAACCGTCAGTTTTCAGCTCCGTTCAACAATAGGTTCAGATGCGATCATTGTTTCTTCATCAAGAAATGCACTAAGCACATAGGATAATTGTCAGTTCATAGCTTTTTGGTCATTAGATGGATAAGTTGAACAGTCTTCATGTTCACTCTTCCATGATATATGCTTCTTGATTTAAAAATGTATTAATCAATCATAGTATGAGCATAAACAGTGCCATAACATTTCTAAACTCTGACTTGCACCAAAATGGGTTTTATATAATTTAAAAGGACATGTTGCATTAGTAATGATGTTGTCCAAGCTATTCTTGTTTATTCCTGTACATGCATGATTGTGAATGAGATCTAATCTATGCAGGTGCTGTGGGGCATAACTCTCATAATGCTGTTTGAGCTTTGGCCCCGGCTATGACCAGGCTTATAGAAGTTCTCGACCGCCCCCCAACACTCTCACATATGACCTATTTTAAATATTTTATGTACTGAGTAAACTTTTAACTGTTTCTCTGTATTATTTTTCTCAACATGAAATTCCATAGCCTTTTTAATATTTTCTTGACTTTGTGGGAGTCAAATTTTAACATTGTCATCTTAGCAGTACTGGAATCAGTTTATAGGATACAAACCACGTTAATGTTTACAAGCGTAGGATTTTTACTCCAGAAAAAAAAAATCTGTATTGAGGACATGACCTCAGTGTCCTCAGCGGTAGCTGTGACCTTTGCTATTGTGGAGCTGCTCGAATGTCTGTAGTTGAAGCAAACAGTTGTAAAGGGCAATTGCCATGTGTTAGTTTACAGGAGTGTTTGTTAAGATATTGGTTGCTAAATAAAAAACAAAAAAAATCCCAGCATATATAGACTACAGCTAGGTCAACTGTGTGGACCTTAAAATAAAATAAATAGTATCATTAGCATTCTCTACAATTCATAAATAGATATTCTCCAAATTCTCTTCCTCTGTCAGACCTCAGAATAGTTTTATATTGCAAAGAGAATTTCATCAATTCACAGTGGGAGGTGTATTTTCATAAATGTTGATAGTATAGCAATCATAACATGGTTGCGGCCAGATGAGCAAAATAATTGCAGATAAATGCAATAATTACCATCGGTCAGGATAGTATTTTGAATATGCCGTAAAATGTTGTAATCGGAGTTAATGAAACCAGAAAAATAATTACGAACATGTATGTCTTTCTTTCTCATTAGCCATGGATTTGTGCCCATCAGTCCTGAGAGACAAGCAAGAAGGAGGAGTTCACTGCCGAGCTCTCTACATGTCAGTATATTATCAGAGGTATTTTCTCATGCTGTCGCTCAACTACACAGCGTCCATCACTGTAAACAGCTCGTAGACAAATAAACAGTCCTATCCACAGCCCTTTTCATTCCCATCGCAGAGCCTTTCGTATCAGCAGATATTTTGACATGTCAAAGCAGGGAAAGCACAGGTTTAATTAATTACATTATTATACTTATTTTTTTCAATTTTAGGGGAGCTAGTCATAGCTGTAGTGTTGTGCACACTGGCTCACTGGCATTATTACTGAGTTAGCGGGATGAAATAGAGCCATCAAATATTATAAGTGCCATCTGTGCTTTTCCACTAACAACTCAACATGTTTGTCGTGAAAAACAAAATTACTGATGGGCTCTATTGAATGATAGTATAAATGTAACACTTAACATTTGCTACAATTGGTTTAAATATTTTTGGTGTGACTGTAAAAAAAGCTTGTGTCTGATTATGGCAACTTGCAACATTATGAAAGAAGAAATTATTAATGTAATTTTACTCTGAATGTTTAGAAAGAATTCATTTCCACCTGATGTCTCTGTTATGGTTCACTGAGAGACATTCCTATGTTCCATGGCTGATGTATGTTCAGACACACACACACACACATAGATGAATAGATAAAGACACCGACAACTCTGGGACACTGCTGTTGCAAAGACCTCAGAAATACTCTGTTTATTGCAAGGCATGCTGGACTGCAACACAGACACCCATCCTAATAAATACACACACACCGCATGTTTAAATCACTATGTCCAGACATAATCACAGGTGCATGGAATAACCAGTATCCCTAATGATGAATTGTGTGTGCATATGCTTAAGAGTATTTTGATATATTTCTGCTAACTTCAAAGAGCTGTAATGTGTCTGTCAGCCAGATCAACAGGTGTGTTTATATATGTCCTGCTTCACTGGCATTAACAGCCTCTGTTGACTTGGGTCAGTCCATTTATTTTGTGACTGTTGAGTATTACAATAGCATTTTTGTGGTTTATTATTAAACAATTTAAATTTTTAGGTGTTTAATGTAACTCTTCATGTCGCCTATTACATTCATGTATTTACATGGATTATTTGTAGTTTACTTGTGACTATTTCCACCTCCTGTCCTTTTTTTTTCTTTTCCTGTAGATCTGTGTTTTTAAGGCCTGGTTGAGTTTCAAGGCTCTATTAAAAGTTCAAAGGCAGCATTTACTACTGTAACTGGAGCTAGTCTGCACTGAGGCTTTTTACTAATGAGTGCACAGCATACACACATGCTCGCGCACACACACTCACAGAAAAAACACACACACACACACAATCAGTGGTACAAATGCCCACATGTTCCCCTCATGGAGGCTTCGGGGATATTCCCCACAATGTTCATTGTTACTACGGGACTCATGTCTTTCTGAGAGCCAAAGATCTATCACAGACTTAAAAACCTTTCAGCACCCTGTCTGTGTTTGTTTCCTCTGTTCTCCTCTGCTCTCCTCTCTTCTCAACAATTGAGCAGGCTGCTTTTCTGACAGATGAACAGATGAGTATATCATAATATCTCTGTCTGTCTACATAATACTCTCCGTCAAATAGTCAGAGCTCTGTTTCTAAGAGACTGATTTACTGATCCTTTATTTGCTTTTGTAGAGATTAGTTAATGGTTTGTGAATGCATAAAAAACTGCACTTTATTGCAAATTTAAACGATTAGATTATAGTACCTAATAATCCTTCTTTTTTGTCCAGACTGTCAAATTAAATGTGTTCATAGGAAAATTTTGTTTTTCTTCAGTAGTATCTAGTCACACTAAGTCACCCTGCTGTTGTCTAACTAAAACACCTAAATACCTTGAATCCCTTATACTCCCAGTTACTACTTATCATATTTCATGTTTAATTTAATTCAATTTCTTTGCACGATATGCCTTTTACTTAAGGTCCAATGTGACATATAGATTATTTGTTTGTGTGTGCATGTTGTAGTCATCCAGTGTATGTGTAGGTGCATAAAGACATTTTTTTTTAAGGACAACAATAATCAAAGAATCATTAATGGTTTCTTTACTACATCCCACCTTTTAGAACAAATTAGAATTGAATAGTTTGTAAAGTCTTTGGAGCCACGTGGTTTTGACCTTCCTCTCAGCTGTGTCCTCAATGTCTGACATTCCAGAGTAAACACAAAAACAAACAACACAGACAGCGAGGCCTGGGATTAGATGGTACGGACATATTTTCACTTTGCCAAACCGTGTGTGTGTGTGTAAGAGTGTTTTTTTCTTTTTTATTCCAAAGTCAGAGTTTTGCTGTCATTAGAATTATTTGAAGAACCATTATTAAGATTTTTTGTGGAATAAATTTGATTTCTAGTTTTAGTATTTGAATGTGACATTTACAGCTCTTTTTTTCAAGCAGATGTTGGATTGCAGATTGACTTTGTTCTAAACTTTATTGACATCATTTTGGTTCCCAGTATATCCTTAGTTACATAAAAGTTGTGATTGTTTGGTTTTAAAATTCCACAAAATTCTGCCCCTTAGCTTCAAATGATTCCAGATAAACATGTTGTTATGTTTTTGAATTGAGCTCTGTGAAAAACAATGGCGGTAATAATCCTGGCTCTTCCTACAAGAGCCAAGGGATCGTAGCAAGAATCCGCTGTAGTTACCAGTTCAGTAAACCCAAAAAATCTGCTAGTTATCAATGCTTAGTTTTTAATGCACTGCTAAACAAAAAGGATAAATTTTACAAAAACCATTCATAAATATTTTTCTTTTAAGTTTTTATACGTTGAAAAGACAGTTTGTGAAGCATTTGACATTCTTTGTAATTGTAACTGTTTTAATACCAACTTTGATAATCGTAAATGGTACGAGAGATGTAGTCAGTGGACTCAGGACAGAAGGGCAGGGTGGTGGGGTTCGGAAATTTAAAACGCCAAACGTTTATTATTACCCCGTTTGCAGTGGACTTGCCTTCAGGGGAGAATCTCCAGCAGTGACCCTTGGCCCTACTGCTCAACTCCTTCCACGCTACACCCCCTCTCTCCTCCTCCGGCCTCACATTTGTGGTCCGAAATGTTGAAAGGAGAATAAAAGAATACAGCGGAACAATATCTGAGGTCATCTGAGCTGGGGCTGCCATTCCCGGAACAGCAGAGGTTTCCAAGGCAATATTCTTTTATTCTCTTATTATGGCAGAAAATAAGAGACGAGTGAAAAACATACTTCACAGCTTTTTGTCATCCAAGTTAAGATCCAGGGTGATAAAACTGGACGTTCCTCCGAAGTTTTACAGCTTACCACTTTCTCTCACTCTTGCTTCCCTTTCTTCAGTCATTGTACCTTTCTTCATTCTTCACCCTGTCTCCCTCTCCTCACCTCCATCATTCCTTTTACCTCATGGGAGCGATGGTGCTCTGCTGCCTGTTGGCACTGTGGAGAATAAACACCCCCACCCTACCGCCCTCATGCACCTTAGGGCAGGAAACCCCACACATGCGCACCTGCACGGACTGCCATGACAACAAGGACCATCTGTCCATCAAAAAAAGAGCCTGAAAGAACCTGTTCTAAGGCCCTATGCAAGAGTATAAACACATATACACACTCACAGCCACAAAGTGGACCTGGGTCAAGGGTTAAAGGACCCCATTTCCTGTCCAGACAGACGAAGGCCAAACACCCGTCCTCTCACTTCCACTCGGGCTCTTTATCCCCCCTCTTGCCTTGTCCTTCTGTCTGAGCTTAATATTAGTAGGACTGCAAAAAAAGCCCCTTTTTTGTGTTGTAAGTGTGATTGATGCTGTGTTTGTGATGGCAGCCTCGTCAGAGTTGCGCTAGCTCATCTTAGAGATTATTAACCATGCAATCTTTTCCTCACAGGAGCTCTTAACTGCAGACCAAAGGCTGATTTCATATTTGATGGAGTAAGTTAATCTCTAAAAGTTACCATGTTTTTTTTTCCAGACTTCTCCCAAGAGCTTCATTAAAAGGGCATGATCTTATGTTACACGGATTTGAAAAGGCTTTGGCGAAAGATTCTCGTTAGTCACTATCGAAACCAGCTCCTCAAAAATAATTTTGTGCTCTGTATTAAATCAGCAGTCTACGCTGAAAAAAAAAACTCTTAAAGAAGCCTTTTTGAGGTCTTTTCAGAGCACACATGGCCAAATATATCTAGATATGGTTTCATGCATTTGAACTACTTCAGGCGTACGTAATTTATCCTCCGCCACTTACCCAGCCTCAAAATGGACCCATCCCTCGCAAAAACGAGACAAACCGGGCACGTCTTGTGTGTTTATCAAGTATCCAGAATATATTGGACTACTATTTTGCCCGTGTCTGCCTTGCAGTGAGCCTCTGTGGTGCAGGGCTGGTCTGGTAATAGCCTGTGTGCTCTGCTGTGCTGAGATTAATGTGAAGACTTATTGATGTAATGATGGAGCCATGAAAGAGCACTCTGGGCCGTGGTTTGGGCCCAACACATGAGCCTAATGGACTGTGTGTATGTTTGTGTGCATGCGTTGTCTGCATGCGTTACATCTGTGTGTGTGTGTGTGTGTTTGTGTGTGTGTATGTGTGTGTGAGAGAGAGAGCAAGAGAGAGAGAGAGAGAATGTGGTTTTGGAAAGAAACAGATGAAATTAATTGAGAGGTTTGCGTTCATAAGAAAGGACCTCCAGATTTGAGTCTGTATATTTCTCTGTGATTCCCTTGCTCATATAAAATACCTGACTTTAGGTGTGTGTTGATATGTTAGTGTGTCTTACATGTGTGTATGACAAACTGTATGACCTCAGACTTCCCATGACTTGTCGTACATGCATGCCCCTGTGTGCCTCTTTGTAATTTCTGTACATGTGTGCTTTTCATTGTGGTTCTCAGCTGCCCAGTGCTTTCCTCGGTTAAAGGGCAGAGTGGCTCATACCAACACTGTGGGACAGCATGGTTGGAGGCAACTTGGGGGGAGGCTGAGTAAATACGACCAAAATTAAAGTGGTACCTTTACAACCAGTGCCCTGCGGTGTGTATGTGTGTGTGTGTGGGTGTATCCGAGTCTCCACAGATTCTCGGTTGAGGCCCAGCAGGTGCTGACAGGACCCCCTTCATCCCTCCACTCCCCCCCTACAAGCCCTGTTTCTTGTGTATATGATGGGGACTCTGTGTGTGTGTATGTATGTGTGTGTGTGTGCCAGCAGGCTTGATCTGCTCAGTGTGGGTCTGATGTTTAAGTGATTGACAGCTGAGCAGTCACAAGGGCGATTGAGAGCAGTTGTGGGAAGAGAGGGACCTTACAGCCTCACAGCTTTCAGCCCTGAGGGGGAGAGGGAGACAAATACGAGGAGAGAGATGGAGTTGAGAATCTAAACAGATTAATAGGATGCACAGAGGTGAGGTTTGTACGAATAAATGAGCTGCACAGTTGCAAAATGTCTTGCATGTTTGGTTCTCACACAGAAACCTGTTGGTTGATTAAACAGACAGTGTCAAGATAAAGTTTAACTTCTCTGATAAAAAGCGGACCTGCTTGTTCATAAATATGCTGCCTGTTCCCTGATCTCATGGGTTGGAAACCCTGGGGACCAAAGGGGTTTATGGGAAATGGCTCATACTTAGAGAGTGATGTCATATGTAGGAGACAGACCAAACTCTCCCTGGCCAATACGGCGAAGATAAAGCCAGAGTTGCAGCATCTGAAACACCAAAGGCCTCTTAATTAAGCCGAGCTGTGACGTCTTTCAGGCCCTTCGTATTCCCATGAGTTCCCATCGTTATTCCATCCTCAAAGAGCTCCGGGAAGGAACTGCATTATTTCAAAAACATGTCATGAAAGAATAAAACCGTTTGGCTATATCCTCGTGGTCCGGTGACTAAGGTTGCATCTCAGTAATTTTGGGTTTATAGGCTAAAATTTAGCTTGTGGAGTTCATCAGTCGTCTTTTAATTACCCTGGACTCTGCAACTTGTCCATTTTACTTAATGTAAAATCCCATGTAATATTAATAAAAAATATATAAAATAGTGATTTCATAATTATTTCATTTATTTATTAGAATTTGTTCTCTGTGACCACCACACAACCTCTCTATGTGCTGCAGACAGCCGGAGTTGGAGAAGAAGGAGGCTGAACTAAACCAGGCATGAACTAATAGTCTGTTACGCATCACCACAGTCCTTGGAGGAGAAAGGTGTATTCACTCAGGTAAGTGAATAAAATATTCTTTCCTGAGGCGTTTTTGCTCTGTTTATGGGAATATTTGTGCAGGAGGGACAACCACAGTATCTCTGCCAGGAAAGCAGAGGAGAGCGTGGGCCAGCGGCCATCTGGGTTTAGAGGTGTCTTTAAATGGCGGAGGTGTAAATCTACTGCCCATGTGCCGGAGGGGACGTCCATTTCTCTTTGGCCCACAAACCGGCTCACAGATCAATAAAGTTAACTCAAAACATTCACACTCTGCCATCTGAAATCAACCATTTAATGAGTTGCTGTTCCTGTAAAAAAGTGGAAAAGGCCCCTTCAGATTTATTAGAATAGAAAGAGAGTAGAATTCCAGAGGAGAGGAGGAAAAAGGAGTCAGATTTTCTGTTTGGATTGATTTCAGGGCAAACATTTAAGAGCTAAAGCCTGCATCTTTATGGAAAACACAAATAAACAATGAAAATAGCTTCTTGATCCTCTTTTTATGAGTGAGCATACTTAACTATAGAAGCAATGTTAAGTAATATAATTTTACTCAGAACACTGCGGATCTGCTCTCAGAAATCATTTTGCCAGCAGCAATATGGCTCTTCTGTGTGTTTCAGCAAACTGCTATAAAACTTTTAAAAAGACGATGAAATGCTGAATAAAACAGTGAAGCAGTTGCATGAGTTTCGTCTATTTCTTCAGGTCTCCAAAATAACTTATACTCTTGATGAGGTGTGAAAGACGTTCTGGCAAAGTATAAATACAGTTACAAAAGAGTGGCCCTCCTTGCTTGTATCATATTTAGTGAGAGAGAAGTGTGGGAAACAAATATTCCTGATGCGATTTCTAATATATTTATTAAGTAAATCATTTCATGTCAGTATAATTTATATGGCTGAGTTGCAAATGCAGGTTGTGTGAAATGTGTTATGGAAGCATTAGCTCTATTGTTTAATGATGCAAAGGTTGTCGTAACTAAAATTGAAGCTGACATATTTTTTTGTGATGTCCTGAGTTAAGATGTCCCAGGTTTGGGTCTTGGCTGTATTTTCTTCCTCAGGCGTCTCTGCTCACTCCTGGGTTCTCTTAAACTCCTCCTCTGTCCGTTCCTAGGACACGGCCCATAAACGCACCTCGTCATGTTCGACCAAACATTGCTGTCTACCTGAAAATCACCTGATGATTTGTTTATGCTGATTGAGTGCATATTAAGTGTTCCATTTACTCCCTGCTTCCCCTCAGTCTCTCGCCCTCCACTACCGGCCAGTTGTCCCCCGAGGGCCACACAGGAAGAGGAAGAAAGTCAGATGAAATTGTCCTTTTTACAGTAATATCTTACTTTTGGGGGTTACGTTACTATATTATGAGGTAAATCTTTCTAGCAGCTGTTAGACAAAGAGATGTTTCATGAGATTGTGTTACCTGCACACTCTGCTTTATGGTCGCTGCAAAGAAAATTCTACATGTTAACAAGCACAAATGGAAAGAATTAGACTGTGTACTTCACACAGGGTGACGTGTCTCATCAGATGTGATGTTACGAGGCTAAATCTGCATTAGCTTCCAGACCCATGTACACACAGTAGATGGTGCACACTGTATCAAGGAGTTTGTGACGTACAGAGCAGTTTTTTTGGTGTGTATTTGACGAGCCTCTGATACACTGAGAGCGGGAAAGTTGGTTAAACATGTGTGAGGCTCAAGCATGTTTGTGCTAGTAATGGTTTGTTTGTGCGAGTGTGTTAGCCTGTGTGTTTATGCTGCTAATGGGGGTTTAATTTGATAAGCGGTTGGCGAATTTGTCCGCCCTCAGCCGGGATGGAGGGAATGAGTCTCTGTATATTTTGTGTAAACATGGAGAAATTCACTCCAGGTTTCCTCCCTTTCTCTTACCGCTTGTATGTATATCCTGTTAGTTTGACATGTTGACAAAGATGTAATTAAGCATTTAAAAAGTCTTTTTTTTCCTCTGTGGGATAATAGTTCCAACATTTTGAGACGCATCTTTGTTGACTTTCTTTCTTTGACTTTGATGACAAGATTGATACCACTCATGCCTGAATGCAACAAAATTAGTATAGAACCGGGGTTGATTAGCTTAGCAGAACATAAAAACTGAAATAAAAACCCTTAAACCAGCATTTCTAAATCTTACTAATTGACCTGTTTTAACTTTTTTTCAAAAATTTCTTTGCACACAAAATTTAACATTTACCCAATTATAACAGTATATTTAAACCCATATGGTGCAACTGGTGATATTATATCAGACTTTAAAAAAAAATTAACCACCTGACTCCACCACTAATAGCACTAAAATGTTTGTTGCTGTTGTTTTTTTTTCTGGTTAGTGTCTGTTTAGGGATTCAGCCAAGTTTGCTCAGTGTGTTTTGTTGTGAAAATTGGTGAATTCTCTATGCCATTCTTTTGTTTGACTTCCTGCCCAACTTGATGCTGTCTGTGCAACTTTATGCAGATTCCACCAAAAATAGACTCACCCAGAACTGCGGGGCATAGCGGAGCCCTGATTAAACTCCAGTTTCTCTAACACTGGAGTATGTATTTGCACAGCCACCTGATCCATCCAACTGATAAAATAATAGCAGAGCAACACGATATTTGTCATATGTTTTTCCAAAAACCTTAAACAGTTTAATTAATAGCCAGAGAGGCAACTGTTGAAAGCCATGGGTTTGAACTGTGTTTATGTGGACTTCAGTGTTGGGTCTGTGGAGAGGGTTTACTGTAGGAGACATATGGAGTTGGGGTTGGTGATGGAGGGGGCTGTAATGTAGTCACAACAGAGGGTTCAGAGCCAAAGGAAACAGGGGTTTTGCTCTCCTTCCTAAACAGGACGAGAGGACAAGACCACACGCACACTGCGCGCTGTATTTGTATCTACATATAGATCAAACAGTTTCCTTTTTTTTATTATATTTAATTCTTTTGCCTATTCTATGATTCTTGGTTGATCCTGAAGTTCACTTCACTTCCTCTTACTCTGAAAAACACACACACACACACACTGTTCCTCTCTGTACAAAGCACCAGATTCCCTAAGGAACATGCTCTATGAATGGCTCTACTGTTTCTTCTCTTATCATTTTATTCCTCCAGCTCCTCTTCCTCCTCCTCCTCCTCCTCCTCACCAGGAAGTGAATAGAGATAGACCATATTATCATAGATAGGCTTCTTCAGTCACTCTTCTGCATTCATGTGCACAAACAAAGAGCAAAAATTCTGATGATAGATAGCATTTAAGTGTACTTTTTCTACATTGTGCCAGAGTGCTGCAGTCAAACAAACACACTTTCTCCTTAATACTATGTCTGCTTCCTTTTTTCTTTTTGCTGGCCTGGTGCAAGTCAAAATAAGGTCAAATTTAAAATGCAAGCTTGTAATAACAATTAAGAAAAGGTTTCCATGACAGTAATGTTGCTGACATGGTATGTGGATCGAAAATCTACTAAACCCACAGGTTAGTCCAAATGTCATGAAAGACAAAGATGTAACATACACACCAGAGTGCAGGTATCGTTTCATTTATTAGCATTATACCACAGTCATGCTAACAGTTCTGGTCAGTTGTGTGAGTTTTAGTTGTCTTGGCTCAGAAAGATTGCACTGACTCCGGCCACTCAGTGTGTGTGTGCGCCTGTGTGTGCGTGTGTGTATCCATGTATATCGGTTTTGGTGTTATTCCAGGTGTTTGCCAGGAATGGTGTGCTACGTTAGCTGGAGACCGGAGAGAGGAGAGGTACCATCCTTCATCACCCTGCTAGGTGTGTGTGTGTTAAAGAGAAAGAGTGAGTGTGTCTGCTGAGGAAGTGAGGGCAGATTTCAGAGATACATAGACACCCAGAGATGCTTTGATATATTATATGGAGAAGGGGGGAAGGAGGCAGGCCTGTGTGTGGGTGCACGCCTTTCAAAGTACCGTAGTGTGCACCCGTCCAGGAGTTGGGTGCATCAGTGTAAAGATAATCTAATTAGAAAGCTTAAGTGGAACTGCTTGTGATACTCTTCCATAATCACACTAAGATTTACAATTATACACACACACACGCACACACACACTCACAAACCCCCCAAAAATCAAGCAGTAGAACACACATGAATTTGACTTAACAGTGTGTCAGGGTTAAAGCCAAAGTGCTTTAAAACAAAAACACCACTCCAAATCTTCAGATTATAAAATGCTCACCCAGTGTAGACTTGAAAGGTGGCTCTAAAAAGTTTATAGCTTGTTCTTTTGTAAAGAGCATTGGCTATATTTGGCAAGAATTGTTTTAAAACCGCACCATAACTCACGAAATCAGACTTGACTCAAATTAATGCTCCATGCCTGCATCTGTCCCACCGAATTCAGTGTGTGGTACCATGTGATTTTTTTTTTCTTTTTTTGGTTGTTCACATTCATCCTCGTCAGGCTCTGTAGAATACAGTTAGGTGACAAACAATGTCAAGTTCTCTTTTATGAGAGTTTAATACGAAGATGGGTCATTGCAAAATTTAAGTGAAGACTTGTTCAATGTATGACTTTGTCTTTTACTACATCACGAGTAAAGAGTCGGCACTAAACAACAGCAGTAAATGTTGTTAAAATTCAAACAGTCAGGAGATCAGTCGTGTTGCGTGCCCCCAGCTTCAGGGGCACACCCATGTTTTTAGTGTGTATATGTGGCAATGGGTGTGTCACGGTCCACTGCACACACAAAATCACTACAGTCAGCAAGTCTGCCTGTCAAGAGATGGAGCGAGTTAAAAGGATAAAAAAAAGTCCTTTGATAAGATCGAGACAAAGAAAGTGATGTGTCACTTGTTTTTCTTATTTACTTCCCTAACCAGCCTAAAGAGCAGAACATGGAGGAGAGAAATAAATTAAACTCTAAGTTAAAAATAAATTACTGGAGGATTTTGTAGTTGAAATCAGTTAACTGAGCATCAAGCAAAGTTGAATGAATCTGACAGAAGTTTAAATGGGTTCCTAAAGGGTTTATCAGTGACCAAAGGTTTAAAAGGATGATTGCATCTTTAAAATTAGGGCTAGATTCATCATTGTGACATGAGCTCATCGCCAATATTTGATTACCTGCTAAGAAAGCTTTTTTTTTTATTTTAATGTGACTTCAGATATATTTTCATTTTCTTGAGCAGTGCTCATGACCTGTTTTATCAATGCTTGTTTAATCAATAAATGTAGTGAAGTTATTCCTATAAAATTCTGAAATTATGTAAAAAAAATTAAATAATGACAGGAAAAAAAAAACTCTCGTAAATGAATATAAAGACAAACCACCGTAACTTTTATGTACCGGTGCGGTGTGCTGTAGGTATGTTGTCTTGGTCCCTTCCAGTGACTGGTGTGACTCCCCTTTGACCTCTAACCTGGCGTTAAGGGAAGTGACACCATTTGCTGCACCTTCTTTAGCCTCTGGTGACCTTCTTGGACTTTAACCACCACCACACATGGAGCCTTGATGATATGATCTTTAAAGACCCTGCAGTTTTATACATGAGAGGAAGATAAATATACAGGAAAAAAGTGGAGCTAAAAATCAGCAGCCTTTGCACAGTACAGCAGCGTTATTCTTAGAAATCTGCGCCTGTTCTTCACCATTACTTCTGCAGAGCCGTCATAATAAAGGTACTATATGGACTAATGCATTGATTCAAACTGTGATGTGTTATACATATAACCTCAGAGATCACACACTGATAGCTCACCTCGACACTGTGCACTCGGAGCCTTTGAACGACGTGAAGACACACACACTCGCTGTCAGCAGGCAGTAGTTTGGCAGAGGATATAGAGTGCTGAATCTCGCTGTGACTCCAGGAAACCTCTGCACTCACTTCCACCTTCAGTAGGATGAAAGGAGTTCAAGGAGCTAGAGTTGCACTCCCTACAGTGTGTTAGTGTGTGTGTGTGTGAATGCGTGTTTCAGTGAGTGAGTGTGTGTGTGGAAGTATAACACAGCTTTGGTGCCCCTATCTCCTGTCTTTGCGGTCCCGGCATAAGCACATTACAAATTCACACATCCCCCTACCAACACCCCCATACTCTGAACCTCTATCGCTCTACATCTGATACAATCACAACATGGCTACAAAGAGGCTACCAGGCAGGGGGTACCGGTGTCTGAGTGTGTGTGTGTCTCCAGCTCTATTCATGGGGCAGGATGCGGGTTTTTGGCACTTGCAGTTAAAATGGTGAGAAATTCCCTCAACCTCAAACGCTCTTGAACACATCAGTAGCCCCCGCTCTCCTTCATCTTCCTATTTTAGGCTCTTTAAACACAGAAACCCTAAACCCTCTTATTCCTCTCCTCTTCTGTCATTAAAAGAGGAGTTCAGGGCATTGAGCCAGACTGGCAGTGTAAAAGTAACACAGGAATCTCTAGGGCCATACCAGGAATTTTGTCAGTGAAATGGGATTTGGCTGTTCAATACAAAGATTTGACGTTTTCTTTTTTTTTCTGTTGACTATTTGGCAATCAGAAAATCCATTGGCCCATGCATTTCAGTGGTGATTAGGACCACATTAATGTAGTCAAATGCAGTGGAGTTATGGAGACATATATCTGAGCTTTTTAAAATAAATAAAAGACATCTGCATATGATGCAAGGTTTGAATTTCAGCCTATTTGAATTACCGACCTATATTGTCGGGATACCATATGGATTTGTGGTATTAATGAGGGAGACAGCACACATGTATTTATTTTTATATCAAACTCCTATAAGCCTATTTTTGTTCACATTAAACATCAAAAAATGTTGCGAACATTAACATGAATAGTAATGGAAACCATTTTTTTAAAAAAATCACTGCAAACTCCTTTATCAACCTGCACAACCTTTACGTTTTGCCCATAAGACTGATGCCTTTCTCTACTAGTGGTCTAAGAACAGCAGATTTCCACACAGTCAGCAAAAGTAAAAGTGTGTGTCCTGCTCTTAGTTAAGTTATACAATTACAGAGCACACCCGAGCGTCTCTCCTGCGGGGCTGCTGACAGCGCTGTCAGCCAAAGAGTCAGTCACAGTGGATGGCAGTAGAGGAGGTTGTAGCACCCTGTGGTTCAGAAGTGATTCAGCCTACTTCACTGACAGTCATCGCTGGAGCAGAGAGCATTAGAGTAGCCAACATGCTGCAGTTGTGTTAAGGGTTATGTTGCCCTCTGTTTCTAGCACCCTTGTCCACTTCCAAAACAGTCAGTTTTGTGGTTTGTGGGAATTCTGAGACTCAGTTTGTAAAGTTTAAAGCCTACAATGCTTTTTCTGCTGCATTTCAAGTGTGAACTGGCAAAAATGACTGGTGTTATTAGGCTACTCCAGTAGACTCAGACAGGCTCATCATACACACCAAAAAAACAAACAAACAAACAAGACCTAACAGATGACGAAATTTATTTATTTTAGAGAAACACACTGATTTCATGGTGTAAAAAAAAAAATCCCATCAGAGATATAAACACTCATTACAATTCTATTAAAACAAATTTGCACCACACACTTTAATTTATCTTTGTCCCTTGAAAAAAAAAAGTAGAATCTTAATGACGGAGAATGCAGCGGTTGATACATGTTTCTCCTGTTTTAGTCCTTACATAACAAGAACAAAATATGTTGTTTGTCCATGTCCTCTCAAATGACGCATAGAAGTTTTCAGTTGCCTCTGCCTTCCAAATATAAGGTCTGGTTACTTTTAGGTCCAAAAATGGCTTGAGTTAGGAAAACATGGTGGTTTGGGTCAAAATGGCTACTTCACCAACATACGGAGAACTGTATCGTCATGGTGACAATAATGAACACGTGGTTAAAAATATGGAATTTTGTGGCCGTACAAAACAAGGCTGACTGTTGGTTGGTAAACGGAAGAACAAGCAGCTGTCTCTCGTGTTAAAAGCTAATGTTTCATCCACCCTGACCACCTTCCTCTCATGGAACTTCATCCCTCAACAACAACGTCACCTGACTTTCTCCTTTTCTCCCCTCATAATTACTTCTACTACTATTACTTGTTATAAATTCACAATTTTAAGTTTCCTGCACCTTTCAACCAAATAAATAACCTGTAACTGTGACTGCCAGTCACGGTGTTGCACATAAAATGCTCACATGCCCACAGAGGCCTGATTGACACAAAGTTCACATATTAACACAGAGACAGACAGGTTTGTTACACTCCCACCATTTCACACCCACCCACAGCCCCACATGTCCACAAACCCACCCACCCACACACACACACCTATATGCATAGTCTGTGATTGTGTGAGATTGACACACAGTTAAGTTTTACAGGTGCGCTGAAGCGGATAATTAGCCTGTTAGCTGTGACTAATGAAATCTCCACTGCTGTGGCCTCCACTGCTGCAGGGGCAGAGGCCACTTTCCTGTTTGGATAGGCAACGCTTTAAAGCAGAGCCGAGGGGAGCCCGCTATATGCGGGTGTGTCTAAAGTGTGTGTGAGAGCGATCCAGACTGTGTGTGTGTGTGTGTGTGTTCAGCCAAATGCAAGATGAAAGGTGGAAAACTGAGCAAAAGTCAATTGAATGAGCGAGCAGGGAGAGTGAAAAAGGTGCAGGTGGGAATTTAACTTCATGGCTTCTATATGGAAATACTGTTTTTACTCAAAGCACACAGTGATACAGTTATGCACTCAAAGTGAAATCAGAGAAGTTGAGGTGACAAAGTCAGTAGAGGTGGGAATTAGGTTACGCTGCAACTCTGTAGATTAAGATTTTCAACTGATTGTTAAATCCCTTTTTTTTAATATGAAAAAATTGATTTTGTGCAGATTTCTGTATCAGGTTAAACAGTGAAACAATGAAATAATTACCAAACCTAAATGAACATAGGTCTGTGTTGTTTACTTACCTGTACCTTTTTGCAGACTATAATACTACAGTATATATATATTTTAACATAAAAATTTGCCACTAAAAACCTTTCGATTGTACTTTAAAAAAATCTGAAATGCTTTTAAATTTTTTTAAAATCAAGTTCAAATAATAATTATTATAATAATAATTATGAGAAGTAAAAGAAGAAGAATTAGAATAGGAGTAGTATAGTAAATAAAATATGTTATGGTTTAATACTTTATGGAATTTTTTTCTCATAATACTTTGCGTAAAAAAACATACAATATGGATATGGAATTTCAGAACACATACAACCACATAAAAATCTATCAGTGATCATGAAACACACAACAAGGAGAAAGTTTTTACTTTTAAATATTCATCAAACATTGTACATTTTTTAGTATAATTCTTACATTTCTTTTTTTCATGCAAGTACTTTACAATAAAACATGCATGCCTTTCACTAAAAAAACTAACAAATATCATATTTACTCTAACTTACTGTTTAAAATGTGTGAGAGAGAAAATTCAGTTTTCTTTATATTATTTACATAATCCTCCTAAAGATTTTTTTTTTTATGTTTAAATTAGTTAAATCTTCAAGTCAACAAATTTCATAGCAAAAAATAGAAGATTCAACAAAGCTATTTTTTAAGTTGAATCATCTTAAATATGACATAGTTCACTGAACCAAGTCTGCTCTCCAGAGATCCGGTTAGTGTGGTGGAGATGTCAACATCACTACATGTGAAAGTAAAACTGCTGCATATTTTACTTCTGAACTCACTGCTGATGACTGCCGACTCAGGCCGCTCTGTCAAAAAGCAGAGGGAGAGATTGTTTTTATAATACTCTCACTTGTGTCATTTAAATGGAATAAATGGTCACAAAGTATGTAGCCACTTGTGCGTGTGTGTGCGTGTGTGTGTGTGTGTTTATGCTGCGTTCACGTGATGTCAGCTGCACCGTAAATACCTCCGCTTTGAGGAAAACACA
>JAPZDV010000010.1:6141560-6154125 GCA_029814665.1 Acanthurus lineatus | reverse complement strand
ATGTTTACACTTTTCCTTTGCCAGGAGAAATGTTATGATACAGATACCAGAATAATCCTCCAATAAAATAAAATAAAACTTTGCATCACATGGAACGGTGTTTATATCCCTTCACAATACTCAAAAATACACATAAATCATAACAAATAAAAGACCTTATTATATTATTATATATTATATATTATATATAGGTATAATTCACTTACTTTCTGTATTTCCAGTGGGTCCTGTTTTTCTTTATAAACATTTGAGATCAAGTATTTTTGCCCTGGTCTACAGGAGATTAGCTAGAGACCTTTTTACAAAACAAGTAAGAGTCAGAGATTTTTGTCTCTAGATTGAGCATTACTGGGGATTTTAAAAGACCTCAAGAATATTGTATTTCATTATATAAATGGTGTGATGCCTCAATCCCTGCTGAGTGTTAACCAACAATTGAAGTAAGTGCAAGTTTTAGTTCAACACCTGATGTTCTGCCAGTACACAGTAAGGAACTGTTCTCTCCTTGTAAAAGAAATAAAGTTTACCGACATGTGAGACGAACCACATGATGGAAACCTACAGTACACGGCAGCATTCGTTAGTTTGCATTTACGGCTGTATGTGAGGTGTGTGTGTGTGTGTGTGTGTGTGTGTGTGTGTGTGTTCACAGTGTGCAGATGAGTGTGCTGACACATTATGGCAGCACCTCTCTTTGGTTAATCAGATACTTGGGGTCAAACCTCTCTTGATCAAACTCATGTTTTCTTTCACTGTGTTTCCAATGAGAGCTGTAATGTTAATAAGACATAATTGACTCTATCTTTATTCCCTAAGGATGTAATTAACTCACACACAGACACACACATGCAATCTCACACTCAGGCCCACGCCATGTAAAAGGCATGTCTCCTCCTGGTGTTGCTGAGAATAACCAGATTATTTTATCTGGAGATACCGGCTCCTTCAGGCATGGTGGCGATGGAGCGAGCTCCCTGCTTCTGTCTCCATCCGTCTGTCTCCCCTCGACTATATCTCACTATCCTTCTCTACCCTCTCTCACTTTCAATAAAATATATTATGAGACATCTTAAAGTCAGTAAAACCTGTGTGCATATGTTGTGTGTAGTTGTACCGGAGTGTGTCTTTGCGTCTGATAACGGACAGATGTAAAAAATGTGATCTTATGGAATCATCATCTGAGGGCTCACATGCTGCCTGTCAAACTTTTAAAGGGGCGATCTTTTGGGATGACGTTGAGGTCACGGGTTGGTGGGGTGAAGAGTGTGGCTGCGACACACTCGACTATTTGAACTGCAACAAGAATGTTCATTTTTAAGATTATAGCAGTAGGTTTTCACCACTGTTGTGGTGTAAAGAGGCAAAATTACAATAAATGTGTCACTACCCAAGTACTTGTGGACTTGTCTGTATTTGTGGAATGTATTACAGCTCTCAAGAGCTGGGTTGAACCACCACCAGTGTAATTAGTGATGCAGAAAACAGTGTAAAAAATGATCAAACTCTGTTCCTTCTGGCTCTTGTGACAGAAAATTATAGCATCCAAAACTTCTGCTCAGTGCTCCATATGATTAAGTCTTTTCATGAATAACATGAATCATTTCCCTGATGTCTTCTTTTAAATACAGAAACTTCCTTTTCTTACTCCAGCCATCATCTACTTATTTTTTATCATTTTCTTATCAATTGTCTCCTCATTTTACCCTCCAACTGTTTTCTGTATAAATAATCTTTTCCCTTTTGTCTCTGTAGGAGATAAGGGTGAGGACAGGGGAAACACATAAACCCAAACACACACACACGCACACACACATGCACAGAGAGGGTGGGAGGGGTGAGTACAACATTAATGAAGAGACCCATTATCAAATTTATGAGGGCTGGAGTCAGCAGGCCCCATCATTCTGCTGCTATGATACAAGTAGTGAAAGAATGCCTGATGGGGGGAGATTAAGAGAGGTAGAAGAAGGATGCAGGGAGGATGAGAAGGAGATGAGGGACTGTGTGATAAAGAGTTTATTAATGTTTTCATCCATTTCTCTTGCTGTGTTTTTTACTTTTTCTCTCCATTACACACACACACACACACACACACACACACACACACAATCTAATGCCTTTTCCTCAGTATGTTTTCTTAAGACACTGATATGCTTCACTTCAAAGAGCAGAAATGAACTTTTGCCATGTAAATACGATCCGCTTGTACTCACACACTTGCACACACACACACACATGCGCGTACACTCACTCTTCCTCTGCGGTTTTTCTCCCTGTGGTCTTTCATCCTGTCTCTCTGTCTCTTTGACAGCCTCAGAGGAGCAGAGGAACTGAATCTAAAATAATCATCCTCATGGTTATCATATTCACACACACACACACACACACACACACACACACACCCACACACACACGCACACACATGAACACACCCACACAAATGCAAATACAAAGACACATAAGCCCTCCCTGACTCACATAAGAACACTTTTGTTGTACCCACAGCAGAGGCCAAGAAAACAACTTAGGAAATCACTCCAATCTCTTCTGGCTTCTGAGGAAGGGTGTTCGTCGACATCGGGAGCTTCCAGCCCACAACCGCCGCTGCCTGGGAGGAAGGAAGAAGCTTCTGCATATGGATGATAGTGAAAGTGCTCCATGAGGTCTGCTCAGTGGGCTCATACATATAACATGGCAGCTGAAGGCTTGAGTGAATGTCAAAACTTGAGGTTCTGGAAGGGCTTCGGGCCTGGTTGGCCTGTCAGCATGATGCCAGCGAAACCACAGCGGCTGCTCTTGAGCTTCTCACTATTTCAAAAAACTCATTTTGCCAAGAAAATACATGTTGCCAAATGTATTGCAAGACTTGGGTTAATTATAATGCAGTCAAAATCACTGTGCGTCTTAAGTGATCAAAACCTACTCAGAACAGCACTGATATGGCTCTTTCTATGCACCATATCACTTTGTATGCATGTACACAGTTTTATGAACTACCAAAGCTTTTTAGGGGTTGAGGGCTATTGTTGGAGGAAACTGCAGCAGCTGTGACACTTTAATGTGAGGATAAACACCAGCACATTAATGTTGGTATCTATAGTATCTGTCAGACAGCACTTATGCATGTAGTAAGTGACAAACGATGCTGTTAGCTGCTATCAGAGATCCTGAACTCAGAGGCTGTGACAGAGACACATGACAGAGACCCTGTTTGTCTTTTCTCACCCTCTCTAGCACTTATAGCCATGATAAGGGCATGCAGGCCAACTGCTTAATGACACGAGATATGACAAGCACACATTTAACTTAAACACTCACACTATGTGTGGTTGGCTGGATGAGCTTCATCAGGTGTGACAGTGACAAGTGTTGCTAACACCTTGCACATTAGTGTGGCAATGTGAGGGCTATTTGTGTGTCTGGAGGTGAGGGCAGATGCACTGTCAGAAACAAACCTGTGACAAGCAAGTCCCTAAAATAGAAATACAACAAGGAAACAGAGGCAGTGTTCTTTGTTCTACCTGTTTCTGTGTGTGTGTTTGTGTCTTTTTTACTTTATGCCGTAATAGGTAACTCTTCTCTGTTAAAATGTCTTAAAATTGTTTAAACAAGTAACTAAGGTTACCCAATGACTATGATGAAGTAAAAGATACAATAATTGCTTCTAAGCAGGAAATGGATGTCCTTAATTCCAGTAATGGGCTGTCACAATATCAGATTCTCACTCATCCACATGAATCTGTAACTTTGTGGATTGTGTTTTTTCTCTCTTTTTTTGCCAAATGGATTACACTAAACATACAAGTGTTTGGTGATGGACAGAGAGTCTGTAATCATGCTAACCAACTGTACAAAAGCAACAAAAAGAACAAGTAAACCTCATTATTTTTCATTTTTATCGCAGGTGACAACAAATGTTATTGCCTAACTAACATATACTGTGACAAAGCAGACACATGTGGGTCTTCATGATGTTACATGACAGCAGCTGCCTTGCACACAGAAGAAGATTTTAAAACTTACTGATGTTTTGCATGAATGATTTTTGTTAAGGATGCATGCCTGCGTTCATTTCTGTGCTCGTCTGCTTGTAGAGAGAAAATGTTTCTATCCAATCCACATGAATGCCTCATTCGGTGTTCCAGCCTATGGAGTGTTTTACAGACCAAATTTAAATGATGACGCAGTCCAAATTATAAAAGGGCATCAAATGTTGAAAGCTGGCTCGTATTGAAACACAAGGATAAGTAAATGTGATCCTTTGAAGCTCTATTAGGTCAAGGTTTTCAGCTGACAGACAGATTTTTTCTTACAGTAAATTATTTGCAAATTCTTAGCTGCAGTGTTATGGGAGGATTCATATGAGAGACAGACCGACATATCCAAGATACACTCTTACCAAACACCACTGCAGACAGTGAAGGTCACTCCGGTCCAAGTTTCAAAGTCAATAGGAAATGGCATGTTTCCGCTCTTGCTTTGTGCATGTGTGTTTGAGTTCTAATGCACCGGTCCAGTCATGTGGGTGTTATCTGATGAACAGCTGATGGTGCTTATAGGAGAGTTCCCCCCTTTAAGAGCCCTTCCTGCACACTGTAAATCTCACTAATAAGGGCTGGGGCGCCCGGCAAGTCCCCTCCATTTTACCGTCGGGTGATAAATAACTGCGGCCTCACCGACTGGACAGCAACCGGACAGAGCCCACTGACTACAAAGAGAAAGAGCAATCCCAGAAGTTAGAGCTAATAAGTGTGGGATTGCAAGGACTCAGGATACACTTTGTGATATCAGACAGAGGAAAGCCATGAGGAAGATAAATGTGTGTATTTGTCTCGGTAATTGTGTGTAATTAAAAGGTCAGAGATAGGATGAATGCTGGAACAAGGAGGATGGCTTCTCTGTCCGCCTCCGTCCAAGTTTGTATGTGTGTACTTTTATGAGAATCTGTGTTTCTTAGGTAACAGCTGATTGTGGATGGAGTCAGGCGTCTGACAGAATGTCCTCACCCCCGCAAGCTCATTAATTACACACACATACACACACACACACACTTATCTTCACTTCGTATGAAAGTTGAAGTGATAGACCCAACTGTTGTCGGATGGGGAGGAGCAGCAAGGGGTGATAGAGAGGTGGAGGGGGGAGATAGATGGAAAGAGGGAGGCAGGAATGGAGGGAGTGTGAGAGGAGGGGGAGGAGAGGAGCTGGAGTTAGGGAACTGTTGAGTAGTTGTTAGGAATGACTTACAGGGTCAGAGGAAGTGGCAGGAGGTCAGTATCATGACCTATTATCTTAACATTAAATTTTAATAGCTAGCCAATCCTACTAGTTTCCTGTCCAACCAATATTAACCAGATTCATCTCTTCTGTTGTGTCTGCTGGCCAGCTGAGGCTGCACACAACCCAAAAAAATGTGTGTGTGTGTGTAATTTAGTGTGGTGGGTTGGAAATCTGTTTAAAATCCAGGGTGATGATTAGGCAGACTGTGAGAGGATGTTTTTGAGGTGGAGGATGAACACACGGTCCATCTCCTGTTTCCTGGCCTGGTCAGCAACCATGCAGAGTCGATGTGCCCCATAAAGAATGCATTAGCCCCTCTCATGCGCCCCCACATGGCGTGAAGGAAAGGTTTAATTAAATTATGTAGGATTCTTGTGTTTTTGTTATCATGCATCATAAAGCTGAGTGTAAATGGTTTTATTTTGTGGAATTTTTTGCAAGTTTGAGATGGATGATGTGAAGCAAACAAAGCATTGCACACAGGCGGACCTTGCACATGTGTTGTATGGATGAGTATTATGTGAAGAAAGAAGTTTTTCCTTGAGGAAAAAAAACACTCGATACTCAACACCCATCCATCATGAAATATTTTTTATTATAAGCCCTAATAGGAGCTTTAAAGCATATAGAAAAGTGTTCTACTAGTTATTCTGACTTCTACCGACGAGTTTACCATTTTGATTTCTGAAGATAATTCATGTTTACAACTGATGCAAATGTTCCAAGATTTTTTCTTCAGCCTGCTATAGATTTTTAAAACAGAAAGAGATAAAAATGCTGATTATTTAGTTGCTGCAACAGATGAGCCCTGAAGCGCTTTTTGCTTTTATCACTGGTGAAAATTTACTTTTTTAAAAAATCCAGGATGGATATCTGTTACATGAGTGATGATGCATGCAAAGAATGTCCTCAAATCTTGTAAGAAAAGAATAATGGCTCATGCTTTAGCCTACCCGCCTCACAAACATCCACACTTCCTCCTCTGTCTGTCTCATACTCCTGCCCTAAAGCAGACACAGGCCTATGCACACACACGCACACACCCACACACAAACACACGCACACACAATGATGTATGTGTGAATAATAAGGTGTTAATTCTGGAGGTGTTGCCAACATGCTGTCACCCCTCTAACACACTCACAGACCAACACACAGCTCTTGTTAGACCCTTCCACTCATTTCCTGTTTTTTTTCTTTCGCCTCTGTCTTTAAAGTATGTAAGTGATTTGGCCTTTCCTACCACAACCTCCGATCACTTCATACAAGACATTTGCAGCTTTGTCTGACTGTCACACACACACACACACGCACACATGCACACAAACATACTGACATTCCCTAATAACAAATCTCTTTAATATCCTGATTGTCTCGAGGGTGCAGGACGGCGTGTTTGTGTGTTTAGATCAGTGATCCAGATTGTTCAGCGTCACCTCCACGCCTCGCTGAGCGCTGCTGCAACACACACATTATATCTGCCCCGACTTGTGATTACATGAGTTTTTTAAACCCTAATATGCTCGATGGCGGCGAGTTGGTTACGGGGTGTTGGTTTTCACTTGTGTCAATGTGCGTTTCCTGCTCTCTCAGATACAGATGTCGAGGATTCGGGGCTTTCTCCTTTCAACACCTTCTCTCTCAAGCTGATGACCACAGATAACACCTCCCTCTGTCTCATTCTGTCTTTTTCTCCTTTCATCCCCCTCCCTCACAGTCTGTCTCTGCAATAGTGCTATGTGGATGTTTACCTCGAGATAACTTTATTTTGACTGCTAATGTGCCCCTGTGCCAGTGGTGCTGGTGTGTGTGTGTAGGGGAGGCTGCTGACAGACATGGACAACAGGGCAACAAGAGCACAAGGAAGGCTGACCTGGGGTGTAAGAGGGGATGTGTGTGTGTGTGTGTGTGTATGGTTGTTTATTGCGGTAGTGGGATGCTCGGACTAGACCTCTTTTGATCCCGCCATGCCACCTCAGTTAGCACCTTTGTATGCTAGGAAGTGTTGTGCACAAAGACATCTGCTCTCTGAACTTGATAATGAGACACCTTAGGTGTTTGGTCCAAACAGATTTTTGGGCTGCACTTTTCCACAGACACATATAGAAATGTCCACATTTTACACACATGCTTTCATTTTGGGCATCTTGTTTGTGTTTAAGATGTTAATCTATTTAGAACGTTCATTTTAAGGCAAAAGTTTACAGGCAACACATATAGCACAGCTAAGTTACCCACACAGCATCTGTGCAGTGTTTGCGCCTTTAGGGTGGATATGTATGTGCTCCAGAGCAATGCATGTTTATGTGCTAACTTGGCAAAGAAACCTTTTGCATTTTATTAGCTTCTGTCTTAGCATCTGTCAGATGTTTCTTACATTATATTTAACGTTTACATCCCTGCATCTGAAATTAGTCCTGCCGTGGTGGAGCTAATTCTGGGAAATATATGCTAAAATAAGGTCTACATAAAACACTTTCTTTGGTTTCCGCTCGCTTGGCTCTCTCTGATCACTCTGCTGTAACCTGCTAATCACAAGCAGCATGGCAGCACGCTGGTCACAGCCCACTATGTTTAGTGTTTACAAGGCTTAAACATGGCTCTGTTTAGACATGCTCCGCTCATATAGGCAGACTAACAACATGCAAAATACACATACACACACACCAACCTACACACTTTTTGCAGTGTATGTATCCATCCATGCAGCCCACATGCACGCAACACACACAGACCGCTCGTCTCTGTTGTTGTAATTGGATTTGAGGTAAGACAGTGCATGTCCGCAGACTGCAGAATGAGGTTAACACAGACATCTGTGGCCCGGCACTTAACTTTTGGGATAAATTGAAGCACAATTTTAGATTTTAAACTCTAAATCTTAAAGCCGGTCCCTCTCCACAAGCTTAAATAATGTGTGTTGCTGCAGTACAAAAAGGATGATTGGATCATGACAAGTTGTTTCATCATCAGTTTAAATAGTAATTGCTGTTTGTTTTGTTTGTTCACTGTCCTCCTCAGTTCATCACTGGTGAATAAAAAAGTTAACCGTTTAACAATTAGATGAACAGTAAGCTGAGGTTTAGTAGCATTTCAGTTAATCACAGCCAACAATTAAATTTGCTTATAATATCCGAATCCTTTCAATTTGCTTTTTGACTCAACTAATTCATCAATTCCATGAACACTTATGTTGATAGAGATGATAGATGTGATTAACTTATGTTCATTGCTGGTTTATGCAACCTCAAATCGAGATGTAATCATCTCATTGAAATGAAAGACTTCTCACATACTTCTGCAAACCTCAGAGAAGAAGATGTATTTCCTAGGATATGTTTATGACTGAAAAAGAGCAAAAGTTCAACTGCTAACAGGCACAGCATCCAGCTGTGTCATGCTCTGACTCTCTTACAGATGCTTGAGAGAATCCACTGCCACTCTAGCTGGTGGAGTCACAGCTCATTTTCCTGATCTGCCATCATCGGTGCATTATTTTCTGAACATATCTTGTGTCTCCTAATTGCAGAATTCGCTTGTGAGTATATATAACTAAGTGTATTTATTGGTAATTGACTTAAAAATAGCTTGTAATGACGTATTTAATTTTTTATAACTATTTCTAAAGACATACACAGCAAAACTATCATTTGTTGTTCCAGAGAGGAGCAGAGTTTGAGAGGAGAAGGACACCTCATTAAACCTTCATTATGTCCGTTTTAGCTGAATTTACAAAATGTGTTTTTGTGTAGTTCTCTGGTTTGACTTTTAAAACGAGTAATTACAGAGAATGTAAGACGCAACAAGAGGATGTTATAACCAGTGCAGCCACAAAGTGTCTTTAACTACATCAGAATGAGCTGCAAATGTGTATTTACGCTTGTTAAATATGAAAAAAAATTATGCTACAAACAATATTATAAATGTGGCTTCTGAAAAATAGACGCTCCACTTCTAAAATGGTTTAAGTGGTCATTAAAACTGTACCGAGACTGTAACAGAGCCAGAGAGCGCCCAGATTTTGTGAACATTTATTGTAGCCTAACCAGCAATTTTAACAGACTGCTGAAACTGACTTAAAGGGTCGGCACAGTAACTTTACAACAGCCTAGAGTTTCACTTTGGCTGCTAGTTATGTTACTTCAGGAATTATGTCCACTACTACTATTATCATCTACTGTCACTGTAACAAGAAAAAACAACAGTCAGTAGGAATAATAAAAGAGAAGCCTGCCTCCTACATTTCTCTTCCTTTAATAAAAAAAGACATGATAGATTCATTAGCCCCAAAGCCAATTTGGGTATTTAGCTGACCTGTAATGAGTCCCCAAGCTTAAGGAAGAGAAAGAAATGTGCTCTGTTTCATTACATGTGTCTGTTGTAATACCAGCGTCCTCTCACTCTCCTCTGGCCACTCTAAAGGGCCCCAGCAGTGTTACAGAGCGTGACGCCCACAGCAGTCAAGGGTGTCGTAGCCGTGCTCCCAGATTAAATACAACCCTCCAAGGAGAAGAGCACTCATGACCACACACACTGACAACATGCTAATATCACTTCCACCATCTCCAGCCAAAATGCATAATTTGCACATATAGAATATACTGTCGACAAACATACACCCAGTCACAAGCAGAGTGGGACGTATAAGTCAGTTGTAATATAATGCACATGGAAACACACATATACAAACAGTTTGTGTGTGTGTGTGCGCCCGTGCTTCTCCTGGATTTATCGGTTAGCACTCAGAGGCCAGTGTGTGTGGGATACAAACACATTGAAATTATGGGAGGTGGGATCAAAGGTCAAGGCCAGGAATACACTACAGTCTTCATTGTGTGCAAGTGTCTGTGTGTGTGTGTTGGAGGGCTGATGAAACGGGCTCATCAGGGAGGGCACAGTGCACGGATCATCAGGCGTGTGATGGAAGGTGTTCACGAGGAATTTAGATTAGCACTGAGAGAAAAACAAATGAGCTGGGAGAAAGAGAGTGTATTTGTGTGTATGTGTGTGTGTGTGAACACAAGTTCACTGCTTAGGAGCCCTTCAGTTTCTGAAAATGAGCAGTTTATATGTTTGTTGATGTGATGAAATCTCTGGTCATAAGAAGTTCAAGCCAAATTAACGGTGTGCAGATTATACTTTGTTGACAGCTAATGTTAGCTAGCCTTTCATTTTATGCACCAGCTCTGTTGAAATTAATTTGCATGTTCCGTTTCATTGTGATAATAGCAGCCATGCAAATGGTGCACTTATTTGCATATCTTGCTTAACTGTTTAGCCTTACAATCTCTGAATATTTCGGTAATCTTTTTTTATTTGTGCAGCAGAAAGTTTTTTGAAAGGTTTAGTGGACCAAAGCACTGAGAGTTTAGCTCTCAGCTCATATCACTGGGTTGCCCTATTGAAGTGCAGACTATATTGGTGGCTCATGTGCAGTGAGTGTTCATGTTGCAAAGTTGTCAACGAGCTGAAATCATAATAAATAACATCTACTCTGTACAGCAGCCAGAGAAATGAAAGTGTCTCTATTATTTTGAACCCTACATGTTGATATCATACTACACCACCCTGCAGTTAAACACACAAATGCTGCAAGTGAAAAATGGTGTATTTTAGGGTTCATAACAAGTCCAGCAGCAATCCACGCACAGAAAGGGATATTTTCATTGGACAGTAAATGTACATTAACGAAAAGTCGGAGATGTGAAATCCTGAGAGAAGATGTATGAAAAACTGTGGGAGTGTGAGAGAGAAAGTGAAAGCTAGAGAGACCGACTGTACTTCTTTTGGTTGAGCTGGGTTAATAGTGCATCCCAGAACCACCAGGTCATAACCTTTGCTCACAGTCCGTTTTATTTCAATTTCAGAAACAAGGCCTTGTATCTCTACATAGGTGTGTGTGTGTGTGTGTGTGTGTGTGTGTGTGTGTGTGTGTGTGGACTGAGATGAAGTGTGAATGATGTTTATTTTGTCATGGGTCTAAACCGGATGGAAAGGTGTGCGTAATAGCAGCATAGGGAGATGATATCATGAATGCACACACACACACATCCGAATGCATGTGCGGCCATCAGTAGCATGGCCTTGCTGGGATTGGAGATCATGCTACATTTGCATGCGAATGCCGTGTCCTTCACAGCGGCGTCTCCTGCAGCGGGTTGGCCGTGGGAACAGAGTGGGCGCACATGAGGCGGCTGACAGGCTCAAACACAGGTGATAGGAGACTCAATAGAGACACTATCTTCAATAATTCTCTCAGCATAAGATATTTGCTGAGTGTGTTCCTCATTTCTTGGCATAAGCATGATGTAGATAAAGCATTTGGGTGTGTGTGTGCATGCCCATTAGTCTGTCTGTTTGTCTGCCCTCAACTAATCTCCAATGAGCCTAATATTTTCTGACTGTATGCTCAGGGACTTTTCTGTGGTTGCAGTGATTCACAACATTTAAAACAAATCCTGGAAAATCTACTTTTATTGACCTCATTGTTTGTAACCACTAAGTTTGTCTGACTCAGTGGATGTAGACTGTGGTTAGAAACCTGCCACTGGGCAACCACTTTGGCATTTTCTTTCTTTTCTGCCACTCACATGCTACTGTTTTCAAAATCCTCACTCCTGCATCCTTAGTGCTCCCCATGATGATTGTAATTGGTTTTAAGCCATCAAACAAGCCAGAGTGTTTGTTCTCCTGCAGTAGAATGGTCATAGTTACCAGAACTTTCTCCAAAATTAAGGACATTATGAAGATAGGTAGGGACTCTAAATGATCAAAAATGCTTTATTTTTGAACCATCTTATTGTTGAGTCTTTGTCTTATGATTTAGATGATCATGGAGGAGGTTCTGCAGCTACAGTGAAGCTCTGAAGCCCCCACCATGTCATAGAGAGAGTGAGTGCACCCTTCTTGTTCTTAAGTCCTCTTGCATATGGCCCTTTTCTTTGACAGTCAAAAAGGAAAGGTTATCTATGTGGTACTTATAGACCTTTTCTTGACCATTTGAGATCAAAAGATGAGTGTTCTCTCACAAGTTTAGTTTGATTCTAATGATGATGGCATTTACCAGACATTCTATATGTATATTTTGACCAAGCATTGGTATATCTCAAACAGCAATCCAAGAAATGATATTAAAAGATTTTTCAAAAAGAAACCAATATTACATAGAATGACAATGTTTTTTTAATATTCAAAGCCAATTTTTAAAAAATCTTGTAGGTTTTGGAAACAAATTCGTAACTGAAAGCCATGAAATTGAAGATTCAGTCCAAAAAGGAGTTCATGT
>JAPZDV010000010.1:6110948-6135951 GCA_029814665.1 Acanthurus lineatus | reverse complement strand
TTAACTTTTGTTGTGTTTTACAGCAAGTCAGAAAAACTGTTGACAGCTTCCTGTGTGTGTGTGTGTGTGTGTGTGTGTGTGTGTGTGTGTGTGTGTGTGCGTGCATGTGTATTGAAGGGAGAGGATGGAGACTTTTGTGTGTTTTTAATATGTACTTAAATATTTTATTTTTTCAATAATTCTTCTCATATCCTGCAAGTAGTTCAATCCACACAGCAGCTTTTAAGGTGTTTGCTGTTTTGGAGGTTGCTCTGCCATGTCGTGTGCCCCCAGCCAAAGTGTGTGTGTTTATTTGCTAAGGCCAAATGGTGACAGATGGAACAGTATTGATGATGGCCTCTGATCACTATTATTGATCAGTGATTACAGTGAAAAGGCTTTACTGTATTCAGCTGAGCGGAGGCAGAGGCACTCTGGGGGAGCTACTGTAGCCCACAGAGGACAAACAGCTCTGTGTGTGTACAGCAGTGTGTGTGACTGCTGAGCAAGGACAGGGATTAACACCAAACACACACATGTGCTAACACACACAAGCAAACTTATTGAAAAAGACATACAACACAGACGGACACACATCATTATCACATTCACTTACCTAAAACATATGTATAAGAAATTAATTCATGCAGTTTTTAATTATGAAGATGGTTTAGACACTATGTCAGATTATAAGAATGCAGTTTGAGTATGAAAGTGTTGTTTGTCCATTAGTGTAGTGTAATGGTGAATGCAACAAGAAAATAAATGCAGTGTGTTTGTAGTTCAATTGTAGGTCATAAATGCCACCACTTATACACTGCTTGTACATATTCACACACATACACACCTAAACTTGTATCAATAATTTAAAACCAAACACAAAGTCCTCTCTTAAGGCCTGAACAGGCTCTTGAAATCGCTGTCTTCGCCTGCCTCCCTGTCTTCCTCTCTGAAAGCCTCATTCTGAGAGCATGTGACAGTCCCAGCTCTGTGACATTGCTCTGCGAGACTCTGACTCCTATATTGTGTTACATCTGCTTTTCATCGCCTTCAGATATGCTTCAACTCCAAAATAGAGAGCGCTCTATTTTTAGTTTTTATGACCCCCTCTCATTATTTGTGTCTGCAGCAGGGCGGCCTTTGTCAAAACTCTGTCCTGTGTCCAGCACACAGACAAGATTAAAGACTTAACATAGAGTTGATATTGTAAGCGAACTGGACCCTCCTAAATTTTAACTTGCTTTGATAAAAACCTGAGTAACTTGATCAGTAATAGAAGTAATAGTAGTAGTCATAGTTTAAATAATATATAACATCTATAATTCTAAAACCAACTTAGACCTTTTTGATTGTACCAAATGTGACTTCTCATATTAGCTTAGCATAGTAGCAAAGTAGTTACAATGCTATGTCAATAGTCCTACAAATGCAGCAAAGCTATAACATAATATTGCACTTAGATGCAATAATTAGATTAGTTTTCATGGATTACTTTTTTGTAAGCAGTTAAACAGCCGAATTTCCTAAAAAAGAAACCAATCAGTTCATTTTTAATGACTTGTCAGATTTTCCTTGAGTATATTTATCATATTACTTAAATAAAACAAAAATATTTCATAAAGGATTGCTTGATTGGTTGACTGAGTATCACTAGATTGCTAGATTGCTAAATTAATTGATAGCTGCAGCTCTAATCACAACAGTGCAGACACTGTAAACTATAAATTAAAAACAAAGTTGTAAAGAATGATACATACTAATTAAATCAATCAGCAACCATTCATGTCTACATCAAATCAAGTTATAATTGCTCATTAATCAAATGGTCATTTTTGTGTTTTTAAGTTTCCTTCCCTCATACTCTAAGTTCATAATGTTGTTTCACATCCAGTCTCTGACTAATGACACATCAACAACCCCCATATTTACTGCCACAGTAAACTGACTTCTCTGTGGTTTGAGGTTCTTCATTTTAAGACAAGTGGAGCAGCAGAAACGAAAGTGAAGTCAGCTTTCGAAGAGGGATTACGATTGTTTGGAAACACACCGCCTGCAGTATTTATGTCATAAATAAGAAGGGCAATAAGAGGTTGATGATGTGATTTAAGGTCAAAGGATGAAACACAGAATGAACAGTACCAAATGGAAGGTTGTAATTAAGGAACTGGATATGGCCAGTTTTTTTCAGTCAAATGCCAAGTTGTGATTAAACAATGGCTGTTTTGGATTTTAGCACATAAATTTTCATCCTATAAAATGAACCCTTGTTACCCTTATTAGACCGTTACAATCCTATGGTTGCCGCCACAACCCTCAAAAACATAAAGCAAAGGCAACAAAAGGTGAATGAGAATCTTAGAAAAGGTCACAGCTAAAATACAACTGAACATGAAAACCTTTAAGGATATTTGGTTGCCATGAATATATGCCATTTAAAAAAAAAGCTAAAATATAATTATTTGTCTCATGTTTATTTTAAATAATAATTTTATATGGAGCCCTGGAGTGGTCCTAGAGAGAGAAAAAGTTCCTAAAGCCACATTATACTCTTAATCTGAATTAATCCCACTTCTCTATTTCATGAAACATCTTTGTATGGATATATTTAAGAATTTTCCAATGTTTATTTTACTTATTGATCTAAATTATTAATTTCATTATGCATAAAAAGTCAAAGAAACGACAACAAAACAAACCCTTATAATCTCTCTTAATCTGATTAGCAACAAGTGCTGTTTCCAGCATAAAGCAGAAGTTTTTAATGTCTTTTCTGTGCATTTAGTAAAATATTCTAACTTTTTTTGAGAAGTCATTCCAAATTTCATTTTCTCATGATCATATCAGATGATTGATATTTTTTCAAAATCTGTGTTGTGATTGGTTGCGGTGAGGGGCTGCTTGTGGTTGGCGGGAAGCCGCTGTGATTGACAGCTCTACCTGGGTGGTAGGAGCCAGTGACAGCTCTGTCGCTGTAGAAACAAACACAGTGAGGCAGCGAGCCAATCAGAGTTGAGTGAGAGCCCCGGGGATTCGTCTAACACATGCTGAAGATTTCCTCAAGACCAAAACACACATAAACACACACACAAGGACACACACACTCTCACATTCTTCTATGTGTTTTACTTTTGTGTCAGATAGATGGCTGTATATGTGCTCAAGTTTATTTGTGTGCATGAGCGCATGCATGTGTGTGTTAATGTATGTTGGGTTAATGTGTGTGTTCTCCGCGTGTGGTGTAGTCTTCTGTCGACACTGTCTCTGGGTCGTTGACGTAGTTGTCATGGGAGAGTGCTCTCCGGACCTGCACGCACACACACATGAACACGCAGGCACATCACAAACACACACAGATGAACACACACACACAAGAGTACGAGGGTCAGCTTGTATTAAAAGACCAAATAAACGAAGCTTTCCACACCACCAACCCACCGCAGACAAGACAAGCAGACAGAAATCGAAAACGCGACAGCAGGAAATTTGTGTATGTGTGAAGCTGGAGGTGGGAGCAGCTGCAGAAGGAAATATCTTTCACTTCATGGAGCAGCAGGTTGGATCAGCGAGTAGGGGGGATGTTCCTTTACCTGGATGTGAGTTCAACCACAGCTGCACCGCTGAAGGACCCTAACAGCATCATTCTGTAGTTTATCTGACCTTTGACCTCGCTTTAAGCACAGTAGTTTACTACCATAATGGTTTGAGTTTAAGACACTGTTATATCCAAGTGTGTTAGCCTGTCATCAGGGCTGCCTGCCATGCCTTTTGGCTATAGCACTGTGCTGCTAATTGCTAAGCTAATTGCTTGTCTGATCACTCTGTGGCCTGACCTCAGAGCTGATGTGTGTTTTAAATCTGTCAGTGCTGAGCAAGCAGTCTGTCCCTGCGTGTGTCTCCTGGACTTTGGAGAATAAAAATAACAGGATCATGTGTGTGTACAACACACATTGTATAGGAGATGTGTTATTCTCATATTTTAATGATTTAACAACTACGTTTGTAGTCTTGCTCTATAGCTACAAACACTCTGTCTATCACTCTATTCCAGTCAGCCATCTTGTTCTCTCCCTGTCTCTTTTTCTATCATTCTTTACCCCTTTTCTTTGTCTATTTATCTTTCTTTATCCATTCATTTCTCTTGCTTTATCACATCTTCTTTCAGCTCCTTTTGCTTTTCTCCTTCACTGTTTATTTCATTCTTTCTCCCTGCTTCTCTCTGTTTATGTCTCCTTCTCCCCTGTCGGTCCTTTTTTCTCTGGCCTCCTTTCTCTCCATCTCTTCCTCGCCCTCTCCGGCTGTCATAAATCGCTCTCTTGTTGGCTGTTGAAGTGTAAGGAATGGCAGATCTGATGGTTTCTCACAGCTGTTGCAGGCTTTCCCAGGTTCACCTCACCGCACTGCCCTCTGTGGTCCTGGCGTTCAGACCTGCAAACAAAATATACAAAACATGAACAGGGTTTTAAACATTTGAACTTCTTTGATGTGTGCTTGATTTATCTCCCTAAACAGACCAACAAATGAACACATTTCATGCAATAATAAGATAAATCAAGTTCTCTTTTTAAAGCTAGCAAAACTTATTTTTAAGTGTTGCTTTACTGGATTTATAAAATGTAATATGGCACTAAATTGAGGGTTTAATAACATCTTTATCCTTCTTGATCACACAATAATTGTTCACATTGCATGGTAAACTAAGATTTGGCAGTATGAGAGAGAAGAAGTACTGTTGAGCCATTTATTTGAACATGGGTTGATTAAATAAATGATATCACTGTTTGCACATGTGAAATACTAAAATATTTTTTCTTCTAAAAAGATCTGTGGGAATCAAAGATTCTGGTTTTCATAAGATCAAGTAGATTGACTTCATATACAGCTCACTCAGAGCATTTCCACTTTCTTTTTACTGCCATTTTATTTATGAACTTTGCATACTTACATTTCTACAGCTGTATGATGATGTAAACAGGTAGACATGGCCTGGGTTACTCTGCACAATATTAATCGGAAGCACTTGAGTCCTTCTTGCACCTTGTGCCTTGGACAGTGACAGCTCTGTCGTTATATGAAGATGCAGGGTTTTGTGTCAGCAGAGTCTCTTAGCACGTTGCAAAATATCCTCTTGCTATTCCCTACCTCTCAACAGACCCCCGCTGACATACACACACACACACACACACTGGCCCTTTCCAGGCTGGGTCTCAGTATTACAACTCCACGAACACAGAGTACAGTGTGATCTAACGCCCAGCATGTGACCCATCCAGCACCACCCATCATACAACATATTTAACATCAGGTTACTGAAATGAAAGTTTGGGACCGTGATTATTGCAAAAAAATCACCTTAAAAGAAGCCAGTGACTGATGTGTGTGTGAAGGTGTGTATAGGAGATTTCCTAATGCTGCTCTCACCTTGGCCTGTTCAGCAGTTTTCACTCAGCTTAAGCCGCCACTCAAACAGCGAGACACAGGCGGACGAGCGAGGGGATCACATCATTATTATCACCTACAAGGACAAACAACTTGCGACCTCTCTCTTTCTCACCCCATCCTTCTTCCCTCTCCTCCCTCCCCCCTCACTTTCACTCCCTCCGTGCTCCCTCACCCTGCCTCCTCCATCTCCTCCCTTCCTCTCATCTTCCCCCCTGCGACTCCCTCCTCTTGCTCCTCTCTCTCTCTCCTCGGCCCCCATTGAGTGAATAGTGATCATGTCTGGCATTTCATCGGCTCTTTGCACTTCTCTCCTCTATTAAGATTGATGGACTGCTTGGCTATAAATGAGCATGCTAAGACTTGGACAGGGCCACGGTCAGGCAAGGGCTTCATCCACACAAACACACACACATACACATGTGGACACTCACACGCTCCGTCCCTATTAGTACCAGAATGTCAGAGCAGGGGCCCCCGGAAAGGGGCACTATTTTTGTTACATGGAAGCATACACACACACGGAAGATATACACATACAAACACACCCACGCTGGCAAGACCCTGTCAGTCACCTCCAGCAGAGTCTGCTGTGGATCAGCAACCTGCACACTGCTGACCGGCTGATCTAATGTCTTATATCTTGAATTTTAGCAGTTCTGGTTTTGCAAAACCACTCAAACTGATATTTTTTGATTTCCTTTGTATTTTGACCTTAATAGGCAAGAGAATATTGGCTTTTTTAAATGTTGTGATGTTGCTAAATTGCAGGAAAAACACAGTGTATGAACTGTGTGCAAGAAGAGTTAATCCATCATTTACACAAGTGTGCATATGGTTTGCAATGAGCTTTAAAAGGGAAATCCATTAAATTTTGAGACTTAAATTGATGATCATCATGTGACACTTGCACATACATGCAGATGGTCCAGAGTGAAACAATTTTCTCGAACCCTTCATGATTTTTAAGAAGTTAAAAAACAATAAATTTGTTAGCATTCAAAAAAAGTGCTCCTCCCATGAGGCTTAACTGGTGAGACAGAATGGCTACGATAAGTCATTGTAACTGCTGGTTTCTTACTTATCCGTCTAAGCTGTAATCTTTATTGTCCAAAAAAGGTCTGTGCTGTTCAGTTCTCACTCGGCTGCTATTGTTGCAGCCATGTCTGGACTGGCTCTGACCACTAGATTGGCCTCATTCTCTCAAGATGGTGATGTTTATCCAGCAAATGTCTAGGAGCAGAAACAGTGTGCATTTTGGACAGTTCTGCAAATACCCTCCATAATGACAAGATACAGCGATTTTTACATCCAATGACAATGAGGTTTTGTTGTTTTTTGTTGTTTTTGTTTTTTTTCAATATCTTTGTGTGTGACTGCTATGTTAAAATTAAGGAAAGATTGCAATTATGGCAAAATAAACTTTATTATTTATGCATGTATGAGTGTGGCAGTGTGCATATTGGAAGAAGTTTGTGGTGAGGGTTGTAGACGAACATTTAGAACAAACAACCTGGTCTTCTGCTTCGCTACATATGTTATGCACACTTGTACTGGCACTGATTGTTACCATTGGACGGAGCATGTTGCACCAGATAAATGTAAATTATTTGTTGAGGACTTGGAAAGTACCCACTTATGGTACAAATAAAATATTGTGCATTTAAATATAAAAAATACATTGTTTTTCATAGAATGAACTTTCCATGTCTAGAGAAAGCTACTGAAAATACTTTAGACTTTTAGTTATTGTATTCTGTGTTATTCCTAATGCCAGTAAGATGTTGGTTCATGTAGTCTAGAACAAACCTGGAAATTTTGGTTCCACTTTGACCCTCTATATGAAAATGTTGCCTGGTAAACAACCATGAATGAAGACCTATTGTCTCAGAGGAGCTCTTTTATTATTTAAGGCTCATTTAGCAGCTCTTTTAATTACACAGTCATTTTGTGTATGGATTGTGGCTTAATTTCCAATTCTAAATCCTAAAAAAGAGGTAAGTGATAATATATTATTTGTGTAGTCTGGTTTGGATGTTTTAATTCTATTTTTTTGGTGTCACTGTTAAGCAGGTGCTTAGGTCAAGTGTTAATTTGAGTCCTCCCAAAAAAATCCTCAGCCCTTAAAACTTTCTGCCTAAGGCAGCTGTGAATAACTGCATTTGGTTTTGTGATGGCTCGAGGACTCATGAAGGACATAACCACATATCACATGACCAAAGAACTGATAGACATTTACAAGGCATCGCAGAGCCTGTCCTTTCATTCTGGCTCGACACTCAGTCTATCGGGCCTTCTCAGTTTCTTACATAAACTTGCAGTGTGTCACACTAACTATGAAGTGTGTGTGTGTGTGTGTGTGTGTGTGTACATGAGTGTGTGCATGTTTCTGCTTATTACTGCAGAACTGGAGAGGGAATCGTTGGAGGTGCTCGTGTCCTTTCTGTTGACACTGAAAAATGTCAGGAAAATATTGCGTTTGAATTATTTCTCAACACCTCCCTCATAGATCAGAGTTCATTGGGCATCTAATAAGGCGGTACTGAGAAACATGCCCTGTTGAGCCGGACGTAAATCAGCTTAGCGGGGGAAGATTTGATGACAAAGATTTAACGGCTGTAAAGGACACCCTGAGCCTCATATTCTTGCAACTGTCATCAAATACCCGTTGGGCCATTAACAGGTCACGCAAGGGTAGCTGAGCTGGGGACTGCAACATCATCAGCACAGCCACCCTCCTCTTGTCACCAGCTGAAGACACACCAGAGCACAGGTGCCCTTCCTGGAACAGCAGCAGGGGAAGAAGAGCCTCCTCATTCCAGTGTTCAGTCCAATCCCCTCCCTTGAAACCTTTGGCTCTTTAAATTGAGAAATACTGCAACGCACAAGCTCGAGGTGACCCCTGAAATGAATCCTGAATATTCATCTTTTACTGAGAGCCAACTGAGTCAAGTGTTGACACGTACTGCATGGTAAGATCGTTACAAAAACTCCTGTTTGGGAAACCTTTCAGAGGCCTTTTGTCTTCAAGAAACTTGAGGCTTTTCTTTTATTTCCAGATAAGTTTGTCTAAACCGCCATTTGTAATTCTAATAGGCTGATCATCAGATGCAAAGCAACCTCTTTTTTTTTTTTTTTTGCGTCTGACGGTTGCAAGTCTGTGTGCCAAACCTTATTCTGTGCTCCAGGGAACTTTCTTGTCACTGCCCAACATGACCTCACCTGTGGACTCCTCAGCTCGTATGCCTGGTCACGTACAGCAAGCCACAACTCCTCTCCGAGCACGGTCAACCACGTGGTCGCGTCGTCGGCCCGTATGTTAATGCACACTTCAATCACACAGGACGCTAAAACCACATAAGTGGCCTCTATGCAAATTTCGACTTCTGTGTTGAGTGCTCGGGGTAGCCAGTTCCCCGAGGGAAGAAAGGCGGCGGGTTTAGACGGAGGATATGGTAAATACGTAGGTTTATTCCACTTTCGCCAAGATTCAGTGTTTGAGGGAGCCAGAGACCATCATTTCAGTACATGGGAAACATTTTTAGGCAGTGCCAATAAATGAATGTTTTCTCCAACTTTGCAACATCTTTCTTATATTTTTGTTGCTTATTTTTCTCTTTTTTTTTTAAATAAAATCACATTTGTTTAAAGGTGTTCCTGGTAAAAAACACTTTTCTGTGTCTCTGACCCAGAAAGTCTGCTATGCAGGCTGATTATTTCAAAGAGGGATGTACTTGGTTAGTTGAGTTCAAGTGCCAAACTCTAATTGTTTTTTGGAAACACTATGACTGGAAAGGTCAAAATGAACGATCCAAATTAAGGCCGAGTTTGAAGATGGGTGTAGTCAGACCCATGAGTACTCGATACTCATGGGTGAGGACATTAACAAATTTACGGGACGTCCCGACTGGTGTGTTCCCATTGCAATGTGTTTTATAAGTGCAAGCAGATAAGACCCTCATTAGTGTATGTGTATTTGTCCAGCTGTACGAGTGCAGGCTTTGTTAAAACATTACATCTTGCAGTCCTAGCTCATTAAATGCTAAAGTTTGGTTTACCACCATGATGTTTACTAAATTTATAACATACACATTGTGCAGAGTATTCTGTTTTATTCACTTTCTCTCATCCATGCTTGACTTTTATTGTGAATGTCTATATTAGTATGCTACCATGAATTCATATCCACATATGCAAAAACACTCTAAGATAAAGTCCGATGTCTCTCAGCTTTCTCAGCCTTGGAGCTTTGGGGGTATTCAGTGTCATTACAAGATGCTTTGGCAGCAGTACAAAATGTGTATTTATGTGCGGCTAAAGTTAACAGTAAGTCAAAGTAGTCTACTTTGGTTAATAATAGATATTACAAGTAAAGATGATACATTAAACATTGGCATTTTTATTACTGTGAAATTTGTTGTTGTGGTATATTTAAATACCAAGTGAAAAACAAAACTTGGTTAAATCAGCAGCTCTCTGCAAAAGATGGTTCAAAGCTGGGCTCACGTGAAATGTGTTGAGAATGTCTCTGCAGAAGATGAACCCTTTGCTGACTGAGGTGACCTCTTGACATTTACTGTATTGCTACATTCATGCCAAAGTTTCTACATGAACATAAATTAAAAAATTTCCCGGACAAGTGGCCTTTGTTTAAAAACCCCACCTGAGGATTGTCTTTTTTGTATTTCAGCGACATTGTATTTCTAAATCAGGTCTATTAGGACTTCAAAAAAAGTCATCAAGCTACTGATGGACAGGTTTGCTTTTACGTCATACAAATTTTGTACACACACGCACGCACACACGCACACACACACACACACACACACACGTTGCTCCGGCTCTCTCCCTCCCCTTCCCTCCCCCCTCCTCTGTCCTCCTCTTCCAGGCAGATAGCGTGACAGATCTGTCACGTCGACACCTGGTCGTACACAAGTGTTAATGTCCCCACCTCAGCCGAGAATCACTGAACCACCAACACCATGCACAAGTGTGTTTGTGTGAAAGTGTGAGTGTGTATGCCTGAAATGTTCTGCAGCTTTTTTTTCAACTCTTTTTTTTTATCCTCCTAAAATCAGAACTCCTACAAAATTCTAAGTTTTCAAAGGGATGGACAGTGTGAGGAGATTTAATAGCATTGTGTGTAAATGTGCACATTTTTGTCAGTGTTTGCTTGTGTGGTTTTGTGTGTGTGTGTGGTGCGGATGCACCAGGCAGGGGTCCCGTCCCCTGTCACTCAGAGACAACAAGCCAATCATTCCTGGGTTCTAAAATAAGCTCCCCCCCCCGTCCACCCTCCCTCCCCTCCTCTCCCCCCCCTCACATGTGCTCCTCTCGTCAGCGCCTCTCACCTTCAGAGTGACAGGAGACAACTGAGGGGGGCTGCGGAGGAACTGGGGAGGAAAAGGGTGGCAAGAGAGAGTCAGCAACTTTTTGGGATAAAAGGAAGGTGGAAAAATCAGTTTAATAGAATCAAGTTAAGAACTGAGAGACTGACTCAACTAATTACACCTTTAGTGGGGACATTTAAGGAAAAAGTGCAGCTACACAACGATGTTCTTCATGTTGCACGTCATATAAGTGTGATCCATCAGCCTGTTTTAATTTGAAAATCTCTACTGTAGGGAAGTTTCATATTATTGAGAGCTAGTAATCAGAATCGAGGTTCACTTAAACCACTTTCTGGCTCTGTGATTGCTTGTTTGATTGATTTAAGCTCTTTGTGTTGAGACAATGGGATTTGTAGGCTTACACAGTCACTGCCTGTATCCTGGGAAGTGGTTCTTAACAGCAGTGCAGTGTAAATTCAAAATGATCCCCCTCAGAGTTCAGTCTGTGCGGACAAGAGAAGTGTTTTCCTGATAGAAAGATAAAATACCGTATAGTTTTGGATAGCTGCTTAAGTGTAAGTTCTGTTTAAGTTATTCTTTTTGTTGCATCCTTGCCAACAAAAGCTCCTTAGTACTGACTATTACATGTGATAAAGTTTGTAGCACTTGTCTTGTTTTCATTGCAAAACGTTATATTGGGAATGAGGCACAGGGAGAATACGTCTCTGTTTTGTCTTGGTTTCTTGGAGTCTTCAGTCAAAGTGCTTGTACAGGTGTTAAAACGGGTTAAAATTACAGAACTTCAGTGACAGCAAACAGCTCTCTGAAAGATCTTGGCTTAAGCTTTAGCAGAGTAGTATGACTTTGGAGGAAAAGGAGGAGGGTGGGTGGGTTGGGGGGCTCAATTCTCAAGGATCTCTGTGAACTTTAAGACTGTGAGGTCACACACTCGCTGACAACTCACCCACCTGTTACTAAACACACGAAAGTACGCACACACATATCCACACCCTCACACCCACATTCACTGCACACCCTGCCTCGTTTTGTAGGTATTAGTTTGCATGGACATTACACAATAAAGACAATGTGTTATTTGCATAGTGTGTGTGTGTGTATGTGTGTGAGCCTGAGACTTGTTCTTTCTCCCTGTCTCCTGTGGTATTTTTCATTTCTCTGGCATCCACAGCCTGTGCAGCAACCCCAGTCTTTGGCTGCATTAACGCACACACACAGACACACATTCACAACACAAGTGAGAATACATACGCAATACAGTCTGTTGATTGTTTTCACAAGGAAATATTATATTGTAAGCATTGTATTTGCTGCAGTTAAAAAAAATTTGGAGATAAAACACTGACACACACACACACATATGTTCACAATTGACTCAATAAACAATACAAAATCAGTTAAATTAGTAAGATTTTGATTACATATTAACATTGTGACATGAATAGATATATTTCATTTGGCTCAAAAAAAAAGGTCACAGAACATGCTAATGTCCTCAGCAAAGGAGTTTGCTGATAGAGCGTTTGTTTGCAAAGAAAAGCTTTTTTTTCAGTCAAGTTGAGGATTGGCTGTCGCGTACCTGAACCAGCCTAAAGAGCAGAAGCAGGTGCATCAGGGTTTTTTAAGTGCGAAGGGTCACACAGTCCTTTATATATACACGTCTGTCCTCCCACCCCTTTCCATCCCACCCCACCCCCCCACCTCGCTATATACAGAGTCATCATCTGCAGTTACGTCTGTGTCACACAAGGAGAGATGTTCTTTAGCCTGACGTCCAAACAGCTGCATCAAGTAAACGCCTGTCGGAGTAGACGTAGAGTATGTAGATCGGTCTGTCATCCATCATTCTGCTGCGGCTTTAACCTCGTCAGTCCATAACTGTCACTCAGACATCTCTGGTGGCTGTGATCGTGGCCATGATGTCATCGTGTGAATATGCGACAGGCTCCTTGTGTTGTGTGTAAAAAGTTTTATTTAAGTCTGAGTGGTGAAAAGGCCCTGCCTGTAGTGCATATTACCAGATAGATTCTAGCTACATGACTTATTCCAAAGAATTAATCAGGAACACCACCAGACATGTAATGACAAACAATTTAATTGATAAAAGAGATTAAGTCAATGTATTCCATAAGGACAAGTTTTTAGGTAGTGTTCAGTAACTCCCTCCAAAGTGGCTGAGATCAGGAAGGCGTTGCAGAGTGCTGTGTGAGTGTGATAGTTGCTACTTCAGGGCCTCCTGACAGCGGTTGAAGTGCTTGCTTTGAGTGCCTGGAACCAGCCCAGTTTCTGCCCAGTCCATGTTCAGTTCCACTTCAGTCAGTGGGCAACATTGTTTGGACTAATCCAAAGGCGCAGGAGGTTTTTTTTTTTCCTTTAGTGACCACTGCAGCTGCACATGCATGTCCTAGAGAACATAACTGAATGGTAAGAACTTGATAAAAATATTTCCTTCAGTTACAGAAGCTTTGATAAGCTCTTCATGCTCACGGAGGCAAAGGCTCGATCTGTCACTCCTCTCTGTTTGTCCACAGTTCAGCCTCATGCTTGTTCAGCACATGGGTGATTAATTCATAGAACGTTCTGAACCAAAAGCAACTTTTTACCCATTCCAAGGTGTCATTTTGTTTTCACGACAACCCTAGATGTACAACGTCAAATTCAGCCCATGTGGGCAGTGACCTGTGAGGCCCCGCCCCCCGGCTGGCTACCTGCCAGTCCCAAAGTCCGAGAGTCAAACAAGAAGCCCTGCTGTCCTCCACTGAGCACACCCAGACTGTCCGTGAGAGTCCCACTGGGAGACGAGCCAAGGAGGGGACTCTGATGATTGGCAGTGGCAGCGGCGGCCATTTTATCAGGGCTGGCAGCAAGGCGCGGTGAGGGAGGGAATGTGTAACCGTACAGGCTGTAGGGTGGCGTGTGAAGGCGAAGCCCAGCATAACCCTGCGGGGTGGGGGTGGATAGATAGCTGAGTTGAGAACCAGGGAGAGGCAGGGAACAGAATCCTTCACTTTCGTACACCGTTGGACCTCTGGGAGGAGGGAACGGCTCAGGGGGGTTGCCATAGCGATGGAGGGGGTGTGTGGGTCGGCTGGTGTAATCAGGCGGGCTGAGAGGGCAAACCTGGAAAGGTGAAGAGCATGGGGACGTAGAGAGCAGGTGAGGTGATGCTCCGACTCCCCCATGAGCTCCTGGAACCCCTGAAGAAACAAAGTCAGATTAAACAAGTGAAGCCTAAAACCACTGAAATTACAGCGTTGGTCATTGGCTGAAATGCCCAATAAGCTGGATAAGTTCTAAACTTCTCTTCCTGAATAACTGCTCTGACATGACTGGTCTACATTTTCTAAATGTCTAAATTTTTTCTCAATCAGTTATATCTATGTAGTCACAATGATTGCCATCTGAGCTGTTAGGGCCACAGGTATCTCTGGTTTTATGATACCTTTCATATGTTGATTCCAGTGTGTTATACATAGTTAGGTACACAATTTTACAACTTTGGAAATGAGTGTGTTTTTATTAGATCAGTGCTCTGCATCAACACATACTTCCATTTGAGGTGTGGTAATCAGTATTGGGAGATAAAATGATAGCTTAACAGTCATTGTTGGTTTCTAACAACAATAACTACATTAACATCAAGTCTTATATTACTGTTATATCCAGTATACAGCCCAGTCAGAGTAGCAATGCTCCATATAGACACCTCAATCAGAAGAAACAGGCCCAAACTGATCGCAATGTTTTTGTTGACACCTTTTCATAAGATCAACAAAAATATTGTACATATAAACAGTTTATCCCAGTTACTTCCTGTTTGCATTCTTTTTGTGCAGTCTGTGCATGAAAATTATGCATCATATGCAATCAAATCCCAATCAAATAGTTGGCCAAAATTTTTAATCAAAAAAGTAAATAAAAATTGTGCACATAACTGTAACTAGTGACCACAACCTTTTCCTACCCTTTACCAATCAACTCTACCAACCTTTATCATGCCCAAACCTAAACATACCTTGACTATAGTAACTGCAGATCATAAAACAGTAATATCAATCATTTTTGTAATGCTCATATATGTTTTGGAAAGCACTAACTAAAACAATACCATCCTGTAAATAGGGGGTGCAAGATCAGCAATGACAAAAAACTGACTCTGCCATGGGATTGGATGACTTGACTTATTCTCAATATCCAGAAAACTCCTGTTGGTGAGCTCTACCTTGCTTGGCCATGCCAGGGATGTCCTCAAAGGTGAGTGTTCGCAGAGATGGACGCCAGAATGCATAAGACTCAACCAGAGCCTCCAGACCCATCCTGTAAAGCACATACATCAATCTTACATCAGTGTTATCAATAAATCATCGTAAAGTCACCGAGAGCAGAACCTCCATCTCTTGCACCGGTGTGAGCCACTGATGCAGCTGCAGCAGCTCCTTCCCAGTGTGCCTCACTGGGCTGTACATTACACTAACCACCTGGCGGCCATCTTAGTCACCCGTGGGGCCTCTCTTTCCATCTCCATGGACACGGCAGGTAATGAGGGGCATAAACGCCATGTTGCGATTGGCTGCTGCCAGCCGGGTGCTCATAGGTAATTGTTTTCACACGGCTTTTACGGGCGAATCAGGACGAAGGAGCAGGAAGCCGCAGCAAGGATTTATGAGGTGGGACTCCCCTTCCCCCCGATCTGCGTCTCCCTCCTCCTCTAGGTGGGGCAGAGGGGTTGCTGTGGCGGGGTAATGCGAGTGCTCTGTTACCTCTCGTTAGCGTGAGGATAAAAGTCCTCCCCCCCGCGGGGTTGTAGCCACGGTGATAATTTAGACAAGCTGCCCGGAGCGGTTCTGTGTGCTCCAAAGCAGCCTATCAGAGCAGAAGTTTATTTAGCAAACTGCTTAACTCTTCCTGTAATATTTAAGGAGAGGTTTTTTTCAGCCTTCCTGAGTTTAACTTTTATAGGGTCAGCTGTCAGGGTTATCCAGTTTGCCATTCTCTACCTTCCTCGCTCTCAAATTTTCTGTCTCACACGTCCCTCCTCCTCCTCCTCCTCCTCCCTCTCTCCTGCTCTCCCCCTTTCTCTTCCCTCCACTCTAATGATTTCTGTGAGGCCTCAGGGGAGTGGCTGTTTGGAGACTGTTGGAGTTTTACTGCTGTGTTGTTTTAATGCTGTGTTTATATATGTTTAGAAATGTGTTTATACAGATTTTCTTCAGGAGACTCTTGACTTTTATTATTTTGCTGTTGATGTTTATGTTCCCGAGGCTGACTGGAATCTGACGCTCCATTTAGGCTTGTATCCGAGGTTAGATTTTTCCCTCTCAAAGCATGAGTCTGTAACTATGCAATTGTGGGAATTAATGTGCCTTTAAAGTTAGCACATTTATATAAAAATGCATCACCGATTAATATGGCGAAATCGTAATATGCCACGTCTCTGCAGTTTAGTCAATTTCTTTCATGCCATTTAGGATGAATTTAATGGGAGGCTGTTGCACATTTTCCATTAGAAAAAATAAATAAATACGTAGCTTTGCTCCCCATAAAATCGGACTGAAATAGCCGTGACAAAAACCACAACCAAGCCAGAATATAATGCAGTCATGCATCCCACATTACCCCTAATGCACTAGATAATGTGAAAATCTCTGTGGTTGAAATGAACTCACCGGTTTCTGCCAGAGTCTCTGAAGCCTTTGGCAAATGGGTTCCTGTCAATTTTCAGTCTTGTAATCTGCAAATGAAATAAGACTCTTAATTATTTCCAAAAATGTAGTTATTACAAAGACTATGATAACATGCACTGTACAATGGAAGATTTTTTTGCTGCCAAAATAATTTTCTTTCTCTGTAATTTTACAACCAGATGTATAAATAATAGCAGTCATGTGCATTGTTAGCTGCTAATTGTGCTGCTTGTATGATTTGAATATATGTGGAAATGCACATTTGTACTTTTGTGCTCTCTTACACATATATGTGAATTTTTGAATGTGTGTGTGCATGTGCGTGCACGCGTTTGTGCGTGTGAGTGCATGCATGTGTGTGCGTGCATGCATGTGCGTTAACGTCTGTGGGGCTGCCCAGGCTGTGGGTGGTGTTTAAGGCCCAGCTCTGTGACCCGCATCCAAAGGGACTTTTATAGGCATCGCCACCATGTTCTAACTTCAGCCCGCCAACTAGCTAACATCCTACTTCAAAGCTTACGCTCACTGGTGCAGTGAAAAATCTAAGGAATAAAAAGCAGTAGTTTTCCCTCATTGAAGACACTCTGCTTTGAAATTTGTTGGGCAAAATCCAGAAAATATGAGACACTCAAGTAAAGTAGAAAAACACAAATACTTAGAAAATAACCTCAACTGAGTGGCACCATTAGTTCTTAATAATCAGCCTTATAAGTGTTTCCTTCCTTCAAACTTCTGTCTGTCTCTCTCTCTCTCTCTTTCTCTCTCTCTCTCTCTCTCTCTTGCAAAACACACATACATGCAAAGACAAAAGCTTGCACGTACTCAAAAAGGAATCTGCCCTTCAAACAGCTCAGACCGCAGTTCAAAACATAAAAATCTTGTAACAAAGAAATTAAAATAGTTTCATATTTTTGTTGTATTCATCTCATATCTCCTTGCTCTGTCTGAAACTCATTACCAAAGATATCTTGCTTCCCTGTGACCAGCCAACATTTATTCTTAATCTTTATCAGTCATCACTAGTCATTTAGTGACTACAAACAGTCCAAAACTACATAACAAACGACAGTATTTCTGGCCACAGTGCAGTTGTTGTTGTAGCACTTGCAGGTTGGAAATGTGGGTTTTTGCCAATTTAGCTGTTTCAGTGTGTTTCGTACATCCAGTTGGTTTTAGGAGGATATATGGATGTGTGGAGTTGAGCTGTGCTACCTGTTGGTTCTGATATGCTGTGACGGTGGTGAACACGGTCTCAGGGAATGCAAAGGTGCGAGTGCCTTCCCCAGCTGGTACTGCTCTCACGGGGGATAACTCCTCTCCACACTCCTTACGGATTACATGGACCCGTGGCTGGTACTTGTGCATGGAGTGCAGAATGATCTGAGCAGGGAGGGGAAAAAAATTTTACTCTTTAAGGCTAAAATTGCAGAATAGCAATTTTATTTTGTTTAAAGCAATAAAACATTGTTATTTGAAAATGAACATGCACAAATACATGCGCCTACGCACACAAAGAAACACATCCAAACATCAACATTATGGCACATCAGAGACCCAGGAGGAAATTATGGAATTTGCAACATTGTCACGTTATGTTGTTTGTTTTTAATTTTTAATTTTTATTTTAATGCAGTCCCACCACTTAATTTATTGCAAAATCCAGCATAAAATGCGGTTGCAGGCTTTAATTGTCTTTTAAAATCTGACTTTTTGTCTTTTACATTTTGAGGAAAATGTTAAGGTATTACAAGAAAATGTTAAATTTAAATGTTAAGGTTGTATTATAAAAGATATTATATTAAAATAAAAAAATGAATAGTAGTATGATACAGTATAGTTTGGATATTTTAAAAAATTAAGTACACGTGAAAGACACACGTAACCAATAATAATATCATAGACACAGACAGGCTTTATTGTGACACTCACATGTCCCTGGTCATCAAGCTCGTTGTTGGTCAGTTTAAGTTTGTCAAAGCTGACCACCTGACGCATCCACGTCTCTCCTGAGGCCGGGGAGTCCGGGTGGATGTACACTCTGGGCGGCACAGGAGAGTCCGCGTTCCCCGCGACCATCCACTTGGAGCTGTGGTACACGTACCTTCACAATTCACACACAGGGTGGTGGATGAACACTGTGCTCCAAGTTTGCATTTTTGCGTCCTGCTATGCACCCCAGTTCACTTATACATCGGTGTGAAATGAGCAGAAAAGGAGATGATTTTATCATCAACCGTATGCAATAATCATACGCAAGTGATATGCCTCTGGAGCCATTTTTTAAACATGAGAGGGAGACAGAACTAAATATCAACCAAGGGAATCTTAAAACAAGTCCATCAAGGTTGTTTTTCATTCAAAATTTTAATATGATTTTTCTGCTTTCAACTGCTTGCAGATTATCTTTGCACATTTCACTCTAAGGAAACATGTATAGTCTAGACTACCTTTTTTTAAACAAACACCACAAATCAAACACATTTTTTCTTGTGAGCTTTATTTCATATGAGTATTTTAAATAAAGCGCCTGCCAAGTCAAATGTCCGCTTTGATTTTAAAACGAGCCCAAAACTATTTTTACTATTTTAGGTTTAGTCCTTTGCAAACAAATATAGCTTAAAACGATGTAAGTTAAATGCAAAAGCCACAGGAGTCATGGCCCTGAGCGAGTAACACTAAAGCTTAGTTCCCCATCTGTGTGACGGTGTGTTCATCACCTGCTGTTAAACGTTAGGTAAAAAAAGAAAAAAAAATGTGCAGAGTCCTTTCCTCTCTCGCGCTTTGTCGCCTGCAGCTCTTTGCTGTGTGCACGCGAGCACATTTCATTGTACTATAAAGCGATATCTCGTCAGACTGGAAGAATAATATGTCCTCTAGGATATCACTCATCACTCTACCGCGCCGCTAAAAATGTGTTCACATAAACGGGTTTTGAAAGTTTGAAATGACAGACTTACAGTGTATGGCGTGCAAAGACTTGGCTGCATTGACGCCGTTGCAGTGACACGCTGTTTTCTCCAGCATTATAACGACATTTGTCGGTCTGACCTTCCAGCGTGGAGAGGTTAGGCATCCAAAAGGCCTTTTCCAAAAGGGACGGCAAAACCGCCGTGACAAAACAACGGTGCCAAGGGCCATTTGTGGAGACAGAAGAGGGGTTGCACAATTGAAAAAATCCTGTGTTGTCTTGGGAACACTGTATATGGAGACTAAATAAAGACTAGCCTACATGCTAACGAAAATTACTGTAGTGTTACCGCTTCTATAGTCTGCGACAAAAGAGATTAAAGGACACTAATATGATAAAATCCACTTATATTTACGGTCACTATCATTTAGATATGCTTATTATGTTTTTAAAACTGTTTTTCAGGCGTCAATTTAAAATTTCTAAAAGGATCACGAGGTTTCATAGCCTTGTTTAGCATGTGCATGCCATGCGCAGTTTGGGTGCGCGTGTGTGTACGCACGAGCTTTCAGCGTCTTACCTATATCGTTTGTTGTCCACAGGGATTATGTCCATAGCAATGTAATACTGCTGATGTGGGTCCAAGCCCGAAATCTTGACACGCATAGCGGGGAACATCCGCCTGACAGGAAAAGCAAATAAATCAAACTTAGCCAATATAGGAAATTTCATCTCAAGTACATATGGAGTTACAGTTATTTTTATTGGACAATAATAACAACAATAAAAATAAAAAATAATGATTATATATTAATAAAATGATGCAATAGAAAAATACTGTTTAAATCGTTGTCTTGGAAAGGGATTATTATGTGATCAGTTTTCTTATGTAAACCAATCAATAAGATAAATCTCTGGTACAAAGCTTTTAGTTTTATGGCTGATTTGCAGGTATTAGCCTGAAACTTTTATCTTTTTATTTTGTCTTTTGTATTTCTTGTTTGTCCATGTTTTTTATTATAGATATATTTTCCATTTCCGAATATACTGTGTTGTATTGTATAATTATTCCTCCAGTGTTCTCTGAGGAAGTTGTTGCTGTTCTCCTGAACCTGAGGCTGTATGAACTCTCTTACCGTCCAGCTTTGGTAATTATCATTTCCGTGCCAATCTCGTGGAACCGTTTCCACAGGTCTGATCCCTGCAGGTCCACGCGGGTTTCTTCTCCGTTGCCGGTTACTGGCGCCGTGCACACAGGTGCGGGCTGCGGGCTCTCTAGCAGCGCGTCCTCGCTCTCTGCTGCGCCAGAAAATAGCGAGATTAACACATTTCAATAGTAACACAAGCATCCAAGCCGAGCATTAATCACTTAAAGGTGTTACTTCTTGTCCTGTGCCTAATAGAAGAGACACTAAATATTAAGGATGCAATTATTACGGCAGGGCAAGCATCACCTCCTATGAAATGACTGGATAAAATCACCAAGACTATAAATGTAAAAAGCACGTTTTGGATTTGAAATTTAACTAAATGAATATCACTTAACGTTGTAAGGACGAAATAAACTTTCAGCAGCCTACATAAGCTCACGAACTGTAAACACTGCAAGTTGTTTTATAGCTTCTAAAAGGAGATACAAAAATGCCTTTAAGTGGCCTACTTATTCTTTATTACTACTACACTGAAAGCTCGAAATTTGTTAAAATGTTATAGTTATATACAGTGCTGCATACATGTGTCTTTTAAGGTCACTTAACAGTCATTACTGTATACAGCCTGTGCTCCATGGTATATTGTGATGCAGTAGAAAAATGGCAAGTTTACTGTAGGGCAGTCATTACTGAACTCCAGTGTAAGTCCCAATAGGAAGTGTATAACAATTTTCATGATGTAGTACTTGAGTTTAAATTTGAGCTTTAATATTGATGATATGTTTAGAGGACACCCTTAATAGTAGTGTTTATGTGTCTCACCGCTGTTGTTATTTGTGCTGTTCTGCGCAGGCCTCGCCAGGTGGTAGAAATTTATGGACATTAGACATGGGCCTAACAAGCCAAACTAACACAAAGACAAATCCTTAGCCAAGTGCATTTTAAACTGGCAGCAGATTTCAATCGTAATTTTTCAGGGCCAGTCGGTTTATGTTTTCTGCAGACCTCTTAGCATCCTTTCTGTGGCACTCTCCTTGCCTTTATACGCTGCTAATTGGCGTGTTTATGATTGCAACACAACTCATAAAGCGTCTCACATTAGTCACACTCACACCACTCATATTTACTAGACCAGGGCCATGATATGATATCACATTTCCACTGTGTGGCTCTGACCTCTGTCATTCTTCTGCTTTATCTGCATCTTTTGCGTCTTACTGATTTTATTTCAGCATTAAGCAGGAGTGAGATCTCAATGAATAGAACAGTGCTAATTCCCTTAAAAAAATAAATGGCAGCTCAAGGTTTATTTTTTAAATTAAAAAATGTAACAGCACATTAAGTAGTCTGCTTTATGCCCTTAAAATACCATAAAAAACAATTACATCCCACGATGATAAAACCTATCGTTTAATTTTAATATTTAATTGAAACATTCACCATTTTACGCGCTGATATATTAGCTGATTTTGCCCCTGTAAGAGTGCCCCTGAGTCCCTGTTTTTGCAGTAACTTTAAATTTTTTACTATTATTATTATTATTATTATTATTATTATTATTATAAGTAGTATTTGTATTATCATATGGGCTTTGTTTGTTATTTTTATTCACTTACGAGATCCGTCACTTGCACACTCCGCCTCGCTGCACCGGTCGCTGGTGCACGCTCTGTCGGCCCGCAGCCCCGGGCTCCCGGTTAGATCAGACACATCAGGCCCGTCCTCGTAGCCGGGGGACACAGCATCCTCTCCAGCCGTCCTGCGTCTCTTTTCCGCTCCGATCAAAGCTTCAACCGAGAATGCATGCGCCTTTACACTCAACGCGCACGGGGACCGCCGTTTCTCTGCCATTTCTCTCGGTCTCGGGACGGAGGGAGGAGAGGAAGGAGACGGCGCCTCGAGCTTGCAGGGAGCAAGAAAAGTTCAAAACGCAGACGCAGGAAAATGAATCCACAATGGCAGTCCAGTGCTTCTGGTGCGACGGTTTGTCCTCCCTCGAGCCGGTCCACAGAGGAAACAGGAGGAACCGGGACGAGCTGTAATAACGTCTCCGTTATCCGTGAGAGCCGTGCGGACTTTTGGAGAGTGTCAACAACCGGAGCTTAGAGGAGAGCCGGAGAGGGTTACCTGTCAATCACAACACAGAGCAACCAATCACGAGTAATCACAGCCCCCCAGAACTTTTCTCTGGTCCCGCCTGCTATGGGGGCCGCTCGTGCCGCCTTATGTGGTAAAAGTAAAGCTGGTGATTGAATGATGTCTTCGGGGGACGGAGCGCAAGGAGCGTCTCTCTGGGGCATTGCACGCATTTTCACACACCGGCCCGACATGCTTTGCATATCTGCCCATTAGTTCCTCCTGCACGGTGGCCACTTGCGGCCCCCATTCTGGAAATGAACATTTCATACAGCACGTAGGCTTACGTGTTTCTCTTAGGAAATGTCTTAAAATGTTTTTTTTCTTCATGTAATAAACATTACAATGTGCGGGAAAAGTAAATTGGTTATAGGTTGCTGGTAGCCTATAGAGTCTCCTCCATATGGTCGTTGGCTCATACTGAAAGAAAATATATCTTTAGACTTTTTTCTTTTTTTCTTTAGTGCCCTTAAAGGCATCTTTTAAAAAAAAGTCTGAATTCTGAACTAGGTCTGTGAAATGTGTGTTCAGTTCAGTTCAATTCTTCAAACGCAAGCTGCCATCCAACATATCCCATGTCATTAAGCTACCTGACTGCACAGCATAAACAGCCTAAAACAACGCAAGCTCAACTGCTTTATTAAATTTATTAGATTTTGTCTGACAGAATTTAATTAACAATCATTTAAAACACACACAGACACACGCACCCACACACATACACAAACACACATAATAATGCACCTCGTCATAAGTAGCCTTTTGTATATTGTTAACATCAAAAGAATTGACTTCAATGCGCAGACAATTTCGGTTGGTGTTTCACTGCAACATCACGTTTAACCGAAAAAAGATAGAGTTGTCCACCATCGCATGAAAACCAACTGCTCCAAACACACAGCATATACGAGCTTGTAGTTGTTGTGTAACCACAGACAGACATATGCAGTGTTTAAATAGCCTAACGAATATAGGCTCGATTGGCCTAAGTAGGATCATACAATAAAATCAAAGGACCTCTCTTTACAGAATTTAATGCAAAATAATTGATATTGGTTGACAGCGTTTTGTTGTTTGACATCTTGGTTTGATAGGCCCAAACAATAAAATATTCTCAAGTCTGCCTCAGTCGATAAAAATAAAATAAAAACAAAATACCTCGGTCATAATTAACAGGTTAGTTATAGGATCATGGAGGTAATTAAATGTGCAAGCAACTGAGTAAGTTTAACAAATGCACATTTGAACATAACTTTCCATGTTTACAAAGCCGCGTGAATGAGTGTGTGGTCACGCGGAGAATGCATGTCGGTGTGGAGGCAATAACGTATTAGGGGGGTAATAAATAAAACCGATCATTAACAAACAACACAGTGTCGAGGCAGCGAGGGCGCGCATGTGTTTGTGCGCGTGAGTGACACACAGGTCCCAACGAAAACTGACCACGAGACAGTTTAAAAGGCTGTGCGATATGAATGCGCAACATGCCACGGATGTCTTCGGCTGATTAATCTGTTATTAAGTAACTTCTTTTTAGGCACTTATCGAGTGATGCGTATTGATGGAACAACTGCGTCTGATTATGTAAAATGCCATTAGCGACATTAGGATTTAATTATTTATTTAAGATTCCTATTTGCTGCAGGGAAGTTTCCTCAGTCGAAACCACCGCAAAGCTCAAGGCCTCTCGTGGTTTTTTTGGTTAAATAAACAAAATGTTGTAATCGTTTATTGGCATAAATTCACTGTAAATGACTGGACGTCAAGGGAACGTCTGTGCCATATCCACACGATCCGATCAGATCTCACTTCCCGTTGGCATTTAAAAATTTAATAATGTTCTATTTCCTAATAACTCCGTCAGAATTAAATAGGTAACGCTCTGCTTGAAGGGGCTTTAGTTTTGATTCAACATAAGCCTGCAGCTGCATGGACTTACCTTGGCATTGGCATAAATAAATAGCCTCTAAACCTTTACAACTTAAACGTTTGCTACATTAACGTTAAGCTTATTAGACTATCAAAAATAATCATGACAGATTTAGTAAAAGCACGTTAACGATTTATGTCGCTTTTGTGTGCTTTCATTACTCGAAAGTTAGCAATATAATCACACGGTCGGACTTCACATAAACCACTGAACTTTACATATTTTAAAATATTTTTGATAAAAACCTTGTCTTTCTCTTTTTTGCATTTTTAACATGTCGTTAAAGATGAAAAAGCTGATGTTTACCTACTGCATGCAATCAATGTGTTGACTATCCGTAAAAAAAAAAAAAAAAAAAAAAAAAAAAGATAAATTTTTTAAATTTTTTTTTATATTTTTTTTTTGGGTGGAAAAAAAAAAATTAAAAAAAA
>JAPZDV010000010.1:6064761-6110848 GCA_029814665.1 Acanthurus lineatus | reverse complement strand
GAAATTAAACTGAAATAACGAAAACACCACACCACAAATAATAATAATAATAATAATAATAATAATAATAATAATAATAATAATAATAATAATATAAGGCAGTAGGCCTACATATTCTTTACCATTTATAATTGATAGGCTGTTTAATGAGATGCAGTAGGTAATGCTTTACATGACGCTCCGGGGCTATGGAACAGTTTAGGCCTAAATGGTTCGTTCAGCACAGGACTCTGAGTCTCATTAGGCCCACGTCTCGTTGGCTTTAATCAGTGCTAACCAAGAAAAACGTTTTCGTTGAAATGATGGCTTGGGGAAATTTTTGTTTTTTGTAGTATGTTTTAGGTTTTTTAAATTTAATTACAGTTTTCGTGGATAATTGATTTATCTTTTTTTTCCTTTATTTTTTGTCAACACATACATTGCTCCTTGCGTCCTTGAAATCACTGTACCATCCTACGTTGGTGTAGGCCTGTAGGCTTTCTCAGACCGATTTTAGAAGTATCATTAAACAATCATCCAGAAATATCGCTGCATAAGTTAGAGAGAAACCTTCTATTACAAAGGCTGTGGCTCCTCCGAAGCAATTTAATATCTAGAAACAAAGTAATTTTTTATAGACCAATGGCCACGATGACTGGGTGTGGAATAAACTTATCTCTGCCTCTACAAATATAGTCTATATTTATTCCTTTGTGGCCAGGCGACTTCGTTGTCTTCCTCTGTGGATGCATTGACTCTAAAAAATAGTGAGGAGCTCTCTGTCGCCGGGCTTTTCTGTAAAGAATTTGCCAGTCTGACAGCTCCATACATCTTTTGTAATGAACGATTTACATCAATACGCTAACTTAAAAAAAATTGGGGCTTTCAGTGTGTTTTATTTCTTTAATTTGTATGTGTGTTTCTTGCTTTCAGGCGGTGTGAGTTAGCCCCTCTGATGCTGTGTCAACCCTGATCAGCGTCTAAATTTGTCAGCACCTGAACTTTGGGAAATTTGAAAAACGTTTAAAGCGGAATGTAAGCTAAGCATTAGCCTGCAGCTTTTTTCCCCCTGTGTATGGGATAATATTTAAGATTGGCTATTTTGGTTAAACAAGTGTACATCACGGCAAGATTTCTTTCAGTTCACAAATATGAAGGGGACGCTGCTGCACCAATGCGTGCTTTGATATACAAAGATTTTGTGGGGTATTTAAGGATTAAGTTGACCTATGTACATCTAAAAATTTAACCGAATTTGGTAAAAAACAAACAAACAAACAAACAAACAAACAAACAACAAAAAAAAACGAATTTTATTCTAACAGTTAGCATTCAAGTGAAAAAAAACGTGCTTAATATTTATATCTATATATATATATATATTTATATTTTGTCGAGTTTTCGTTGTTTAGCGACACCATTTAAAAACGGCGAGAAACATTGAAATTTAAAATAACTCCTTACTTCACGTGCAGGTGCGCGTTAACAGGGTCGTTTAGGCCTTATGACTTTGGACATAATTCAGCCAATCAGAGCTCGGCCAGTTCATTTAGATGTCGTTTTAAAAATATATTCTGTCACCGTGAAAGTAGGCGTAACCCACTGCGCACTGAATAGGCTGTTTATTAAAATCCTTTGACATAGTTACCTGTGAGCTTTGAAGGGACGCGGTGTAGGGTAGAAGTACCGAGTCTGGGTAATACATTGTTAACAGTTATTTAGCGCGTGCTAATGGGCACGTGGATCACTGCCAGGGCTTTTATGGCGGAAGTGGCATGAGCGGCTGGGAGAGTGTGCGGGTCTTTGTGCGTGCGTGTGTGTGGTGGTGGTAGTTTGGGGTTGGGGGCTTGGGGGCTTTTGAATTGTTACGCAGGTGTTTTTAAAGGTTTCAAGGCTGATACCTTTTTCCACTGTTTTGTAATGTGTCATTTTGATCTTTTTTTCAGTGGGAAACAAGTGTCAAGTACTTTAATTTATATAGGAGAGCAAAATCAATGGCAGACCAGATAATGATATAAATACAGGAAGAAATGCAACATTCAGCTTCAGCCATTTGCCTCCCTCTAGCTTCAGGGGTCCCTTGCAACCCTTACAACCCATCCTGGGGATCTGAAATCTCGGACAAAAACTGCTGGATCCTCTGTATGGCTCCACAGGGGAAAGTCATAACTTGAACTCCAAGCCTAATCTATGTGCAGTTGTGCCAACATTGCAAAGCAAACGGCCGGGGCCCCTGCGAGCATATCCTGCTTATGCTGGCTGGGAGTCACTCTTCATCCAAGTGAAGTGACCCCTGCTCTGTTTCATAAAGTTAACCTTCCATTGAAAACGTGGTATTTACAGACACGCTTGATAGAAATTGATGGATGTATGACATTTATTGAATTTTTTTTACGAGTCGGTTCCGGTCGTGATGCCGTTCTTTCAGGCCTCTGTGCGTCTCGGATGTTATTCAAGTTGAATTCCTGCTCTGGCTGTGATAAGCACACACACAGAGACACAGACAGGCAAAACGGACAGACAGATGGACAGAAAGAGACAGAGATGCCTATAGATCTGTGTAACTCTGAGTTACAGCCTGAAGCTGCTGGACCAGCGTTGGATTCATTCTCTTTGCACAGATGCTTTGTTGAGCTAAGCCAGGTCTGTCACTACAGAGCTTATCACATCATTATTTTTGATGAGATCAAACTGAAATACATTCAGGACAATTCTTTCACTGTACATAAATAAGTTTTCTCAATGCCAAAACTATCAGTGTTCGGAAATAGTAGATGGGAGAAAGGACTGAAGTCATAAGTGGGACAATGGTGGGACAGAAAAGGGCAGAAATTAAGAGGAAAACTGTAATTGGTCTTAAAGTAGGTAGCGTATCCAGAGAGGGTTGAATCTAGAGCAACTGGACCTTGTTGCAGGTACTTGATAATGTTTTGCCTCTTATCCAAGGGTTTCTTCCTGCTCTGAGCGACAAACAGGGACCTCAAAGAGTCCCAAACCTTCAACTCCTCAATCTGGATAACCATTACCTAAATGGCTGAGAATCTTCCCAGAAATCAGCCCATTTGTGTCAGTTTCTATACTTATTTTCACCAAAATTTGCTGGGCAGTTCCCCTTAGAAGTCAGAGGTTTGGGTCAACATGAACTCTTTCTACAGCAGCAACAGTAAAGCCACAGAAACTCTCTGAGACATAAACAGAGATGTTTTCAAACATCTCATAAATTTATTTTCTGAATATGTATTATGGGAGAAGAAGCCTGTGTGCATTTGCGACAGAGTGTTATACAGAGAAGACAGGAGAAACAAGTGAAAAGGAGAAAATGGGTGACATGCAGAACTTAACAGACAAGTTGATTCTGGTGACTCATCATAAGTGCAATTTGATGCTTGTTTAAGTGCATGTATTTTATATCTGTTGCTGCAAATATCTTCATCAAAACAATGAAGACAAGAGATGTAGTTTAATAATGCAACAAAGAAGTGACGTTATGTTAAGTTGTATTAATCATGTTTACTGACTTCTTCACTCTGACTTGTGTTCCTAAAGAAGTTAGCGACAGGCAAGGAAATGAAACACGATAACCTTAAATAAAATGACATATTTCTGTTTGAACTTTGTTGGAAACTTTTGGGACCACTCAACAGAATTTAAAACAAATATATTATTTTTTATAATGTGGAAATGTTATTTATATGTTTAAAAGTTCCACATTTTACAATTTGTGCTGTTGTAATCAGTAAAAACCCAGATGTGAATATAAAAGAGGTTGATCTGGTGTTATTGGACTATCAATAGAGAGTTTCGTATTCCGATTTTTAACTCTCTGTAACAAGGATCTCTATTGAAAGATGAAGGTGCTTCCAAGGAGGAATTCCCCCAATTAAGCATGTTTTTTAATAATTTCAAGGCGAACTTATCTGTGAGGCGTTTGCTGTTAAATGGGATACCGGAGGGACATTCTGCGTTGGGTAGAGTTTCAAATAGATAACATCTGAACAATCCAGGGATGCCATGCCTTCACAAATGTGGGTACCACTTACATATAGTCAAAAGAGGGAGGTGAATGATGAGTATCGTCCAGCATGATAATCTGCGTGGTTATGTAGCTGCGCCTTATGTAATTGACTTTGAACTTAAATCAGGTCAACAAAGGTCAATAGCTCTGCAGGACTGGCTCCACTCATATTTACCCAGGTCAGCAGGAGACACAGTTATGCACATTTCTTCGGCTGATCTGAAGTCTTTTAATTAGAGAACTGAGTCATAATTTGCGGAAGTCAGCCATTCATCTGCTGGCACCGAACACACTGTAAAACAAGTTGCATCTGCAAGGTCCAAAATTCCTTTTACTCTCTAAATTGCTGCCAAAGTAATCTGACCATTTCATCAGCTCATAACCTTAACCTGAATAATTTATACATGGGGGCTCACTGGTGGCCAGGTGGCCTACGGGTTGAAGCTACATGAACCTGGCAGATTTGACTCCGCCCCTGTCAACAGGTGAGGTGCCAGACCTTTACCTACCCAATAATTTTAAGATGCTTTGGAAGAGGGTGAGCTAGACTTCAAAACTAATGTGTTTTGGGCTGTTACACAGCAACATAACAACTCATCTCATTACCTCACTGCCTCTCTTTTCACCCTCCAAAGACAGACAAAGAGGAGGGGTGCCCAGCATGGGCAGAGAATGAGCAGGTGCTGTTTTTATGGCTTCCCTGTGTAGCGAAGAAGAGGTGAAAACATTTTCTCCTCTTATAACCCGTGAAACCACATGAATATTCGATCTGAGCAGTGTGTGTGTTTGTATGTGCGTGCATGAGATCATTAACAAGAGGGATTGTTTATGCAAAGCCTTTGATTACCCCCAGTTGCCCACTGCCAGGAATTCTTGAATTCATAGGTGTGTGTGTGCATTTGTGTGTGTGTGTGTTTGTAGTCTATCATTGTGTGTAATCACCCCTATAGTTTCCCATGATTAGGCTGCATAATGAGCTGCTAAAAAGCAGATTAGAGCTATGGTTAATTAATCTTTGAGTGCTCAAGACATTTCCTTTGAATGTTCCTCTGTCATTCATCCACACATTCATGCAAACACATACACATGCACACGCTAACGAGCGCAAAGCTCATCACGGAAACGCAGCAATTTGAAAATAACAACAATCATAAAAAAACCATACTAACATCTGCAGCTCGTAACTGACGTCTCAGGCCGACCCCAGCACACGTGCCTCTTAAAACTGGAGAACAACAGTTATTTTCATCTCTTAGAAGTTGAAGTTTTATTTCTTTTCTCTTTCTCTGGCTCATCTGAAACCGTTTAGGCGTTTTTTAATCAAAGAACAAAGTCGTTAAAAATCGAGATTTGGCGGTGAAGTCGTCCGGTTAGCCTGCCCTCCCTGCCCGCGTTCAACGGCCAGCCCAGTGCTAACTAGCATTTAGCGTAGCTTTAAGGAATGCTATTTAATTACTTTACTTAAAGAATGTCTGCGTTAAAGTGTGCACAAAACATCCATACGTATATACAAAATTTTATTACCGTGTTACAAAAAGCGTTTCCGAGTTCTGTGTGTTTTCTCGCCAATGCCACGCACTATTTTTAAGCCTCTCTGCGGATCTAACACGTCATAATGACACAGTTATAATTGTGGAGAAAGAAACAATCTCTGAATGAGACTCAGGACATCAAAGACGCTAGGAAACATTATGCATATTGATTTACATGCACACACACACACACACATTTAAATCATGTATACATGCACAATATGAAACACCATAGGTCATTCCTCAATAGTTCGCAACTGTTTCTTGTTTTTCAGAGGTTGTTTTTCTGTTGAAAAGGCACCATTAGCCCTGTTACACACACTGTATGTAGGTATATGCACAAGTGCAAGGACTCCAGACATTACTGAAGTTGATCAGATAATCACACAGTGTTTTTTTATAAGATGAAATAAGCTAAAATTTGCAAAAATGTACAAAAGATACATGGAAAGTGATCAGCAATACCGATTTTATTTTTGTTGTCTGCACCTCTAAAAAATACACAAAATAGTGATGAATTCTGAAATGCAAATAGAAAATGAAAACTAACCTGTTTTGAATAACATATGATTTAGATAACTTGTGTTAATCCTGACCAGTTATTTTTTTTAATCACTAATGACTGAAAAATACAGACGTTCAAGTCTTACCATGTGTAAAATTATGGACCGTTTTTTCCTCTCCGCTACTAATACCAAAACTTTTTGTATGGTTCGATACCAAGTAACAATCCTTCACCAGTGGGTTATAAAAATAAACATATTATTGTTATTATCTCTTAACAATATGACCCTGTATGGATATTATGGATGTGTCTTTTGCCATTTATGGATATTAGATACCTGAGAAGTAAAAAATCTGCAAAGCTGCAAACAGATGCACAGGATGCTACTGGGATGTAGCAGGTTTCTAACAAATATTGGATTGTTGCATAGAGTCATGTACTAACTTATATCCAATACAGCATTCTGGGTAACAGAGGACGATATCAGTATTTGTACCAATACTGATTCTGTTATCAGAGCAAACCTATTCCGAAGGTTTGTGCTCACCCTTGATTTTGTCCCACAATCCTCTCATCCTTTGGAACTCTGGTATTCTCCTAAATGTAACCGCATGTTTAAGGCATAAAACATGAAATTAATGGATTTTGAACTTAAGTTTTTGGATGAAAGTGAAAGTAAAGGTGCTTTCTGTTATCTTTCACATCAACCAGAATTCCACTTTTAACACCATAATCATTTTACTTGCAACAAAAAACATAGAGTTTTTTAATGTTTTGCTCATCTGAAACACATATGGGTCAACCCTTTTCTCTTAATGACCGATAAAGTCCATCAGTGGGTTTTGGATGTTCACTCCGTTGCATTCACAAAAACGTCCGTGCATGTGTAAACATACATGTGCACATCTCTTTATTTGTAGTCCTATAGCTGCAGTGATACAGCCCCCGGGCCAAATGTGGTTTTGATATAGAGTCTCTTCCTCTCCCGGCATGCCTCTAATACTCTCCCTCCTCCCAGGATAACAGGGTCACAGCATGGAGACCTCAACGACTCCACACCTGGAATAACACCACCCAGAATATCCGCTCCGCTCCGCCTGAGAACTGGTGTATGTGTGTGTGTGTGTGTGAGTGAGGGAGATAGGAAAAAGAAGAGTGAGGGAAAGAGGCTTTCTGAATGACAGGGAGAAGGAGGCCATGTGGTGCAGGCGAGTCATCTGTCTTGCTAATTTCTTCTTCTCTTTCTCTCTCTGTCTCTCGCTTTGACACATACTCAGGCACAAATGGAGCACTCTGGTGTTTTTTGCGATGGCCTGTTTTGCAATGTAGGAAATATGAAACACCCTTAGGCATTTGTCAGCGGTCAGTTGCATGTTCTTGCTCTGCACTTGTGTGTGTGTTCGCAAGGAGCACTTCAAACTCACAAACCCGTGTGCGTCACTCTTCCCCCTGACACACTGCTGAGGCCTGATTAATAAAAGATGAGTTTAGGGGAAGTATGACTGTTTTGATTCCTCCCCCCCTCCCTATGACAGAAAGAAAAGAAAAGACGGGATGAAAGACAGTCGGAGAATGGGAGTAGAGAGGGAGAGGGCAGGGTCCACTCTGATCGCCCCAGGATCAAACTGTGAATGGGCCGTTCACTCATAAAGAAACGGGGAGGGATGGAAAAAGAGAGGGATGAAGTGAGGACACAGAGAGAAAAAGCAAGAGAAAAGACAGAGATTTTATATATCCACCACTGTTTGATGCCTGTGGTGTGCCTGTGTAACTATAGCCCTCTTTCTTTAGCTTGCTCTTGCTCTTTCCCTCCCTCTCCCAGATCCCCCTCTCTCTCTCTCCCTCTCCCCCATCACTCGCTCTTTTTTTATATCCCTCTCTTTGCCCTCTTCCTGCTGATCTGTGCCAACCACCATGAAACCACCGCCACATTAGAGCCTTTAACGGGCACTGCCTGGCATCCTGCTCGGGCCCAACGTATTATAGCCCAGTCGCACACGCACATGTTAAGTGTGTGTATATGCATTTTATACACTTTTCTGAATTCACAACTATAGGGTTTCACCGTATATTAGGGTTCTGGGGGATATTTTTCATCCCTGCAAAACTGCCACGTGTCATTGTGGCTCCAAATAAACTCTAAAGATGTTGACTGCTTCTAACAGATTGTGGATGGAGAAGGCGGCAAATAAGTGGTTCACATATACCGACAGAAAAATGATATTAAAGCTGAAGAATTTACTAGGTATATGGTTTGGACTGATGTTTATAGAGTGGAATATTATTATTACATTCCTACTTTATTCTGTAGCACTGTGACATTATAGAAAAGAGCAGAGAGCAAGTCAGAGCTTTGTGCTGGCTTTTTTTTCTCAAAATGTCCATCCGTTTTTCCTTATTTAGTGACCTATCCCTGCATCAGTTTTCTCTTTATTGGCCATCTGTGTATCCATCATCTATTCATCCTCATATATTTGGGAAAATTAAGAGTTGTTGATTTTATTTTACCCACACACCCGCTGAGACCCTGGCAGGCCTTCACTCAAACCCTCTAATTACTCCACAAAACTACACACTTTGACACAGTTAAGTCGTTAGGTTGTGTATGTGTGTGTAACTGTACTCGCCATCAGCTGGCCAAGTCTTTTACTCTTTCATCTTTTACATGTAGTGACCATCTGAACATTGTCTCACTCACACAACAAACATGACACACACACACACATTTTCCACACATGCCCCTGTGAAGGTTTTTTATGTTTTGTTAATGAGGCAGTGAGGGTGTTGCTCACACCCCACAGAGGAGGATGCAGCTGGACGGCACCAACCACACCTGCTGACATCACACCACCACACCAAGGTGATGCTTGTTTGTGTGCCGGTGGTGTAGTTGCTTGGAGATGAGATGAGTTTCAGAAGGTGAGTTTTTAGCATGCTGAAGCACAGTGGCTGGTTCATCGTGAGAACCTTCTTACCCCTTCAACCCACTGATGTGTACCTGATACTGACCCCTGACCTCCCTGGGGAGACGGGCACAAAAAGAGACAACCTCTGTGCAGTAATCAATTTAAAAAATGTCTCCAAATATTAACAAAAACAAAACATAAAATAAGCCAATAGGGGAGTCAGCAGGGCATAGAATATATATTATTTTATATTTTATTTTACATACACACACACACAAACTCAGAGAAATCCTTAAATTTTTCATGGTACAACTGTGTGTTTCATTTTGTCACCTGTTGCCAACCTCTTGAGTTAACACCAGTCAGAGAGTGAGGAAGGAAGTCGGCAAAAGTGACTACATGTAACGTGAATAAACCTTCAATACATCACCTCATCTGTGAACATTTTTGCCGGAGTCAGTCAGATAGATTTCCATCTGCAGCGGGGGTTGTTTAACAATGAAAAAAAATCAAAACATTATTTTTTATTGCCATGATCCTATCATGATCCTAAGGTCCCACACTGATTAACGACATCATCAAACTGCATTTTTTTTTTGTTCTTGTTTTGATAAAAAGACAAAAAGACCTAGATTTAAGTCTGGAGTTGATGAATACAAAAATAATTTGGAGATTAAAGTGTTGCCCGTAATTTGGTTTGGTGGCCAGAGACCCAACTCTAAATTAAATATGTATTAATATAATAGTGGATTGCTAATTGCAATTTTGCAATAAATTCCTCTATATATTCTACAGTGTACAATACAAAGCAATTCCAGCCCATAATAGATGTATCTAAGTGATATTAGTGCACATTCATTTATCCTGCTGGTTTGTTGCAACTCTAAATTGTTCACAAATGAATTTCTCTCGTCACCTACATGAATAAGCCCAGCTATATTTATTTTTAGCCAAGCAGATCTTGAAATGGTGTGTTTTATGGAAAAAAGAGTTAAAGTAAGCACACATACTCACACACCGAATCTTATTCAAATGAATAATCACACCAAACCTCAGCGTAAAGGCTCACAATGAGACATTTTTCACCTAAATCTATCCTGACTGTGTGGTGCCTTGAAAGCCTGGATCCAGAAGCTCTGAGCAGCACTGAGCCAAGAAAAAGTCTTTTGGTTAGTGAATACACAGAGTAGCAGCAGGCATTACTGTCAGGGAGCATCAGCGTCCATTTCCTTTGCCTCCATTTCTGTGCAAACAACATGTAAAAGGTTTATTAAAAACACTCCTGTATTACTTGGGGTTTGAGGAACAGTTAGTAGTGTTTGAGAAAGTTAGTTACCTTCTCATGATGGGCTTTGAGCAGAGCAGGCAGTTACATCAGAAAGTCTCCTGGGCTGCACAGGGGTGAATGTCGCCTGAGTACAAGTACAACATGAGTGTTAAAGCTTCAAAATATGTTTGGAATTAGTGACAAATACATCAAGTACAATTGCCAACACACCAATGGTTTTCTGTCTGTGCTCTTTACACTGTATTTTTCTTTTCTGTCCCTTTCTATGTACATTTGTCTGTGTGCAGGAGATGAAACAGCTACTGTAATAGTTTCCAAAGTCAAGAGTGTAGGACTTTTGAAGAGGACGGGACTTTTGAGTTCTGAAAAAAAATGCATAAACAGTGGAGGAGTCATTCTTTCTGTGCATTTGGGTCAAAAACTACATTCTGACACAAGCCTGTTTGAAAAGAAAAGCTAACAAATAGACAGTCAGACTGGCAGGGCTAATATATGCTTCTTTGTGTAGATGTAGGACAGTACACTGACCTCTCTTTCGGAGCCGAGGCCTTAGTCAGACCTCTAAGTTACAGCTTGAATGTTTAGCCATAGTTAACAACCTTAAATGGGTCATGCTTCTTTTCTTTTGACTTTTAATGAGTTTTCATCAGCTTTGGCTCAGTTGCTTGAAACACATTGTTTCTTTATATGGGTCCTGATTTTAAAATGTTTTGGAAACCCTTGTTTTATAACGAACTCAGCTCCAAAACCCTAGCAACAGAGACCAGTGAGGATGTTTTCCCCTGTGGGTCAATCTGCAACACAACTGTTGTTTTATAAGCTGAGGATGATGAGTGAGAAAAACAATCTCTATTGTTTGTTGGGATATCTAATGATTTAATAAAAGACATATAATATGTGTTGTTTTGTCATTTATTTAACAGTAAAGATGAGTTGGAGGAGCTGTGAAGAAACTATAGTAGATGCTGATCTTATCAACCTCTAAAGTAATATGCATTCTTCCCTTCAAACAAAAGCTAAAGTAATAACAACTCGCCCACATTGTTTCTCAACAAAGTAAAATTGCAGGCAAAGAGCAGCTTTTCTACTAGCCCAGTATCCCCAGGAGTTCGATTTGGAAAGTTGAAAATCGAGTTGGAAAATTCACAAGGCACAATTTCCATCCAGTGTCATCGGTCAGTGCCAAGACAGGAAGTGTGTGCCCTTTATGTAGCAGAGCGAAGACTGCAGTCCCATCGAAATCTGGCAGTTTCACTTTTTGTTACCATAACCACAATCTCTCCCTAACATAGCCCTTTCTGCTAGAAGAAAGAAAACTTTTAGAGGAATAGTTAAACATTCTGAGCAAAATACTGTTTTTGCCGCAAGCTACATTTAACATTGATGTCACGCTCATGTCTGTGAATTTACAGTACAGTCAGTGGCTGGTTAGCTAGTTTAGCTCACAGACTGATAACATTTGAGTATTGCTCGGCTGCACCGAGACCCTCTGTGAAACAGCAGGGCTGTGAAGTGATTTTGACCCACTGAATGCACATGGTGTGTCACCTCCATGTTAATCACATGTTGCAACATTTTTTCCCCACTGACATTAACTGGAAAAGGGAGTGGATGGAAAATAGTGAATCAATTCACAAAACTCAGGGACTACTCTTTTTATCATCAGAATTTGATTGGCCTCATTGAATTTAGAAAGTCAAGAAGAGCTGTTTGATGAAAATGTTTTAGCCCACAGGCAGGCAGTGGAGGTCTTGGACACACATGCTCTTAACTGACGGGGCCAAAGAAGGACTTTGGTGCACATTTTATGAGCTAAAAGCCAGAAGCATGAAGAAGCCTGCAAAGGATTTTTTGGAAAATGCACCAACTGAGCAACTTTAATAGTACTGGGTGGGGCATCATGTTTGAATGCAGTGTACAATTCTGTTTAGTGGATCAACAAGCTGCACGCTGTAACTGCAACTTTATTTGGATGCCAAGACCTTTCTGTCATTCCTGTCCAAAACGGAACAGCTCTTCCATTTTTAAAGACATGAAAAATACATGATACTAGATTAATTTATTATCATTTTACAATTGGTATTTTGTGTGTTTCACAGTTTCTGCTGCAAGACCTCTGTCATAAATACAAATCCCAGGTTTCTGTAACAACATTGGCAGTGGTAATGTATGCGCTAAGTAATTACAAAACTTTGCAGAGTCACACAATGTTATGTCCTTAAAAAAACTTAAATCTTGAAATGGCAGTCAAAGTTTGCACAAGTGTTGCACACAACTCAGCAGCATGCCGAGCTGATGTAACCTGAACCAGAGACAGTATGCTGTTAGCACCTGGCTGCAACTTTCACCAGCTAAAACTCTTTCAAAATGGGCTGACTTGACTTCTGATCAAAAAAACAAGCGAGTCATCAACTTTGCTAACACCATCAGATATTAAGCAAGTGCAACAACCCAAGATGCATACCTTAGCCAGCTGATCTCATTTACTAGTTCAAAAACAAGAAATCCACCTCAGGGTCTATCTTGCAGTCTTCTATTTTGAGAATCTCTCACCTCTCACATTTACTGTAGCCTCTTCCTTGGTTAGCCTCAATTTTTCTCCTTTTGGTTTCCTCCATCAGTGTCTTCTCCACCTCTTTGCCTCTGTCATGATGATGTCTATAGAGGCTGCTGAACATGACTGCATTTCCTTGGTATTTGGTTCTGTTGTCCATTCTGTCTCCCTCCTCACTAGCATTATTCACTTTGTCTCCCTTGACCATTGAAATTAAAAATTCCCTCATGGCAGTCCAAAGCATGTGGTGTAAAATTAACTCTCTCTGATGCTCTAGTCGATACAGCTTCATCAAAATCAGAAAACTGGTGTGTGATATGGACTGCCGTAAAAATTTTGCACAGGGTATCCTACCCAAGTGACTTAGTGCAGTATACAGAGGTAATTGGGGTTCATGGGTGAGACATTCACCCTATTACAAGTCAGAGCATCTTCACCATTTTAAAGTGTTTATTTAAGGTAAAATAGTAACAATGTGCTGCTTTAATGATGAATAATTAAATATTAAAAACAATTTATTTGAATTTGAGTGGAGGGGAAACATTAAGGAGTCTCATAGACTGAGAGAAAAGCAGTCCTGTAAACTGGTGTTACAGCAGAAGATGCTGCTGGGAAGAAGCAAGACACCATGGAGAACGAGGAAAGGAGGAGGAAGTGTCATAAAGTTAATTGTCTTTTCATATCTTGGCAGACAGGAGAAGATGAATTGCTGGAGTGCCCCAGCTCCTCTGGAAAACAGGTCTGATGTTATCTGCTGATTGGGCGGCCGTGTGACTGATGGCAGCAGCTAAATTTTACAAAATACTCCGAGGCGGTGAGAGGAGCAAATCCAGTGAGCAATCAAAACACAGTGAAAGGGTCTGCAATTGGAAAGAAACAACTCTGTGGACACAGCAAATTTACTCCTAATAGACTATGACAAGGACCCATTTTTAGTCCTGCGGTTTTGGTTTTGAGTGTGTGAGTGTGTAGACAGTCCAGAAAAAGAGATCATTGTCTTGTGATGAAAGATGGATTCTACATTCATGTGTGTGTGTGTGTGTGTGTGTGTGTGTACGTGCGAGATGGCCACTGCTAACTTCGGTCACATGTTTATCCATGAGTTCAAAATTTGAAATAAAGGCTTTCAGCATCTCCTCTCGCCCTTTGTCCTTTTCTTCCATGAAATCATACGAGGGGATATCTCAACACGCTTCGTGGAGTTTTTCTTCAAGCCCAGTTTCCGTTATTAAACAGTCTGTTCAGAGTCAGCCCCGTCTCACTGCGCTGCACTCCTCTCTCCTTCCTTCTCATTTCCTTTCACTCTCTTTTTTTGTCTCTTCTTGTCAACCAGCCACTTTGAGAGAAGAGTAATAAAGCATAAGAATTTTAATCAGGCTTTTAAACAGGCTTCTCTTTTTTTTGCCCTTGAAGGAAGTTTTTACGCCTCCCTCCATCTTTCCTCCTGCCCTCGGCCCTGTTTCTCCTTTTGCTTGTTGAATGCACTCTTGCATGATTGTCTAAACTTGATAGATGTTTAGAAGAGCTGTTAGCATGTGCATGTATGCATGTGTGTGAATAATGAATAAAGCATGTGTGGTCATCCTGATTGGATTTAATATGTGTTTTCGTCCCTGTTTCTTAAAAATTGTTGTGTTTCTACACATGTATATCAGTCTAGCTCTCAGATCTTGCTTGCTTTCATCTGCGGTTCTCTTTTTATTTTCTTCTACAGCAAGGAATGTGTTAGTTTTATGTGTAGTCAGCACATATGCCAACAGGCCTGTGATGTGGATGCCAAAGTATGACGTCTCTCTTTGGGCTGACTGTCACACAATTGCTTTAGATCAGTTTTTATCGGTAATTTGAGTGAAGGGAATAGCTGCGCAGAGAAAGAGTGTGAAAGATGGAGACAGAAGAGTGAGGGAGGGAGCGTTTGGGTGTCTCAGCCTGTCATTGCTTAACAAAAGTTTACTCAGTTTTCCTGGGAAAGGGGTGGAAGTAGGAAAGGCAGAGAAGGAGGGGGGGCTGAGTGTGGGGTGTGTAATTTGGGCAAAGGGATTTTTTAATGAGGGGAGATCTCTGCAGGTAACTTCCTCCTCTCCCTCCCCCCTGCTCTCCCCCATCCTCCCCTAGTGTGGGGGGAGAAGCCCATCTGGTTGGACTAAACAGCAGATTAGCACATTAGCACTGGAAGACGGGCAGGCAGGCACCGCGAGAAAGGCCTTAGTTACCATATGACATTGGCACATGCACATGGTGTACGACTCATTAGAGGCCAACATAAAAGTTGCACTAAATTAAAGGCAAACTCCATCCGCCTTCATTAACAGATGGTAAAAGTTTGACTCATGATTGCAGCTTTAATACTTTGTAGACTAGAGTCTTGATGTAGCAAACCTCTGGAAAGGTTATCTTTGCTGTGATAACGTAAAGTTAGCTGATCCTGACACAACAGAGGTGTGTGTATAGATGATGCAGTAAAAAGTCCATTAAAAGTATCATGTTTCCAAAACTCACCAGACAAGAAACAATGTCCACAGAACTGTTTCTGTGGTTTCTGTGCTGGTCAGACAGAGGGACATGCTGAAAACCACCTAGTGATGGGATCACAGTACTGTCTTACTAATTTATTACTCTTAGTACTCTTGGGCTGTAGCACACCCACATTAAACCAGACCTTCCTTTGGATCTCAACTGCACACCTGTCAAGTTTCATACCTGCATCTTGCACAGTTGTGCAGTGAAAAATCTGTCAAAAGCTGCTGACCATTTATCTCTTGCCAATAATGACACATTTCGTCTTCAAAATGAACCATTTAAATGTTGTACAGTCCGTCTATCGGGAAAAAATACATATTTGTCAATACTAGTATATGTGAAAAGTTGCCCACGCTCGGGTGGTCGAGCATGGTAAATAAATCTGGCACATTTCGCTTGCCTTACCTTGACTGGCTTCACAGGGGGTGTGTTGCAAATTTTACCAGTTTTAGAACTAGGAATTGAGGGGTGAGAAAATGGGATACAGTGATCCACAACTTGTCCTCTAGGGGTCTAAAGTAGGGTGGTGGGGGGTGGATCATACTCATCTTTAAACTCTGCCTTAATTTAATCTTAAATACACACTGGTTAAGTTTCTAGACTACATTAAGTTGACAAAATCCTGCATATAAAGAGACATAAAACACCTGGTAAAGGACTCAAAAGTGCTTATTTTGCAGTTTCAGACAGTAGTTGTCTCCAGGAGCACATGTGGCTGTGACCCACACACACATGCACATGTGCACACACACACAGACAGAGATTCACAAAGTGAAAACAATACCGGCCATGCAATTGCGGCTAGTAAAAAGTCTATGATTTGGGTTAACTGGCCGTTTAATCTGTTTCATCTACTGAGAAAAAAACAATCATATTGCCAGACAGGAAGGCAGATATTGGACTGTTCAGCAAAACCCTGGATTATGCTGAACGTCAACAGTTCTTTCTTTTCTGTAATATCTGTGCATGGCAGTCACGGTAAAGATTATGGAAAGACTTTGGATATGAAAGATAAAGTATGGTTATGGTTAGGAAACTAAAACACTTGGTTAAAGTTTGGAAATGCTGTGGTTGAGTTCAAACAAAAGACAGTAAATATTCATTATTATAACATGACAAGATATGAATGTTTGTCTCCTGCACAAAAGAATTACACACCACACACCATCCATGCAGCCCACAACCCTACTTACCTTGCTAAATAAAGGAGACTGCAATTGCACTAAATGTGAATAGTGAGGTTCAGACTGCCTGAAATACAGTAATTCATAGGGACACTAAAGCAAACTGGTGGGTGTGAATTTTAATGGTATGAAATAAGCAGCATCAGAAGTGCTTCACTACACAACAAATGAGACAAAGTTGGTTCTCCAGACGACACAAACATCTCTAATTTCTCCTTTTAATATTCCAACAAATCCCTCTGCTCTCCATCAAACCTGCGGTAAGTGACTTTTGACGTTGCCCGAAGCTAATCTGGTGTAAACTACATGTTTGATAGACGGCTGACGTGGAGGAATTTCTCCTTGTGTGTTTATGACTTCCTGGAAATTTCAGTGGTGGAGAAAACATGTGGAAAACCATGCCACCAGTTCATGTGGATTATGATGAAGATCAGCGTGACTTGGTAGTCTTTAGCTGATCTCCTCGTTCTGTGTATTTATCGCGCTGTTAATAGGGTACGCATTGTTTCTGTCAAACTCTTAAAGAAGCGTTTAGCTTGATGTTTAGAATGTATGCAGCAGCTCTGTCTTCACTCTCACCTTTGTTTTTCTGCCCTTTTCTAACTTTCCCTTTTTTGCCTTAATTACCCTGCATAATGAGCTGCTAAGGAGAACACCGATTAAAGTTGGATAAACTAAAAGAAAGACTTTCTCTTTTTCCTCCTCCTTCCCTGTTTAAAAGGTGGAGATTGATGAAGCATGTCACAGGTATCAAGGTTAGAATTATTTTTTCTTTTTGTGTTTTGGCCTCATTTTTAATGGTTCCAGGGAACAGAGCTGTGAGAAACTACAAAGTTGCCAGGCACGACAGGGAGGGGTGCTGTGTGCACATGCGTGTGTATGTGTTGTAATAAAGTGTACCCCATTGCGAGGTGTGGAGTTAGGAGCTGCTAAAACAGCCACATCTGAGTTTGCAGCTGTGTGAACATATCATCATCTGTGCTCCTGATGATTGGCAGGATCAAGGAGAGCAGCCCCACCCTCCAAATACCTGCTACTCAGCAGTTGGTACAGTATTGAAAATCTTTTACTCAAGAACAGATACATTACTTCTGTAAAAAATGACTCTAGTAAAGGGGAAAAAAATCCCTTTTGAGATGCCTACGTGAGTTAAAATTTAAAAGAACCTTGTTAAAGCTGCTATATGTAACATTTTAGCCCCATAATGGTACAATTTATGTAAGAACTTAGATTAGTTTTGTGTAATTTGTTACAAAAGAGTATGTGGCAGCATAATACATAGTGACTGAAAGACATAACAGTTTAAATTTTGAAAGAAAATCAGTAATCACAAGCAGGAACACAGTACTTTATATTGTAACCCATCAATTAAGGTTGTGCCAGATGATCTGAAGTGAATATGAATCGTTTAGCCACAATCAAAGTCATGAGACTTTTGAAGAATTGTACTTTAATTGGTGCTAAAATGTTATATAGCAACAAAACTACTCAAAGTACAAGCTATTCTCTGTTTTGATATTCATTTCTAATAAGCTATTATTGGACATTTTCATAACTTTAAAGCTTAATTTTTCGCATTAATGTTACTTCATATAGTGGAGGCACTCTTTATGCAATCCATACATTTAGAGAAGATGAGTTGAGTTGAGTTAAAGATATTCAGCAGATGTAGTGAAATATAAAATTGATAACTGTCTTAAAGAGAGTAGAACTTGTAAAGTAAATAAAAAATATTCATAAAAAAAGTACTCAAAAATGTTTTTTGTACTTATGTACATTACTTGTAATGAGTTACTGCCCCCCTGCTGCTGATACAGACTCTCTGTTTAGTCAAAGCTGCTCCAATTAAACTTTTTCTATTAACAATAGGTTAAATGACTGTGTGTAATGTTGGGTGCTTGTAGTGATGAACCCACAGCAAATTATCACCTTTCTTTGCAGTTCTCATCGGCTTCATGGAGTGTTTTCAGCATCTTTCTGCTCATTGTTTTGGTTTTATGGCCTTATCAGCATCGTTTCCAGACACAGCAGGAAGCTGTTTTCTGCAAAAAAAAAAGGTCTATAAGCCCACTGTACACCACCTTCCTAACACAAAACGACAAACAGACTCAGATGGTGAACATAATGGAGCATTTAGCTCATTAAGAGCCATTTATTTTTCTCAGGGGTTGATAGAGACATAAACTGAGCTAAAATGAGAGTGAATATCGGACTGACCTATGAATAATTCCCTCTGTGTCTGCTGGATGTCGAAACATTTGATTTTTATGTTTATCATATGAACTTATGGTCTTAATATGTTAGTGTTTGTTGTGTTTCCAGCTTGTTGCACTGCCCTCAAGTGGCCAAAAAGATAAATTATTGCAGGTTTACCTCAATGACCAGAATCTCTGTAATCTTGCAGTAATCGATGGGCAAAAGCCTCGTTTAGCAAAGAGGGTAACAAAATGAACATCTCATATGCTATAACACAGCTGTATGCAGGTGAAGCAGTGCTAACAGAAACACATACACAAACACACTACTCTTATGTTCACAAATATATAGACCTGTCTTTGTTAAGTCCGATTACACAAGCATAGTTGTACACCAGTTTAACGACCTCATTTCGCCTGGCCAATGAGGTGTGCTATTAACAACATAACACATGCTTATTGAATACACACTCGCACACACACTCAAAGGCACTGAAGTTCATGCTGTCTCAACACACAAAATATTACCTAGTTAACACAGACACAGTCAAAACGCCTGCACCGAAACACACACGAACACAAACTCATTTTGCCAGGCCGTTTTAACACACACTAATGAAAGGGAACAGACTTTATTAGCTGTGTTTAACGGCCAACACCCCACATGCCTAATCGTGCTCACACACACACACACACATACACACACACACACAGAAACACATGCGCTTTTTTCCTAAGCAAGTCAAAACAAAGATATCATAGACATGTAAGCTGAGATTTGAAGCTGCGAGCAGCGTGAATAATCGCCCATAATTCCATTTCCTGTTGGTTGAGGTGAGGAACTCAGTGCCATCCAGGCATCCATCTGGTTTCCGTTTGACTGCCAGGACCCCTCGCTGCTCCAGCAGCACCAGCAGCATTACCATTACCACCATTAAACCTCCTCTAATGTTCCAACATGATATATGAGCAGCTTTTTCAGATCATGGCAATCAATTAAAAAGCAAAGCAAAAGAACAAAAACTGTCCTGCATCTTTAATCTAAGGGCTGGAAAATGTGAGCGTACAGTGTGCAATTTATTAACGCAATACTTGCTTTGGGGTATTCAATTTTTTTTTTTCTGATGCAACCGCACTGTTTCCCTTCAGGAATTGTTTTAGTTCCATCCAATCATGTTTTAGCTTATCTCATCCTCAGGCAGAGTCAGAGGTGCTCGTAGCCAGCTGTCAGCTGGGACAGCAGAGGGCCAGGAGGGAGGGAGCGAGCGATGGAGAGGGAAAATACTCTGATTGAATTCAAACCCTCAGAGAATAGGGGTCATTTGGCTTATGACTTAAATGGCCATGATACATGTGTGCGGATGATGCGGAAAACAAGGGATAAATATTACAAACACCATTGATTTCAATGGTTTTCACTTTAAATAAAGAACTAACAGCTTCTGTTGAGATATACCCAGAATTTTATTAGCTTTCTTTGAATCCAGTCTTTTTTTTAAATTATCATATTAATAAAATAGTACAGTCTTGCCTTAAAATAACGTAACAATTTTCATTTTATATAATCTCAGGGCAGTTATTTAGCTTAAATCTATTTCACATTTGTTTACTGTTACTTTTTCTTTACATGCCTGAATGCCAAAGGCAGGTCACATCTAAATGAAAAAACACAAAATATCACATAAGTCATATTTTATTCTCTCTGCACCGGGTCCAGTCAACTGAAAGAAGCAATTTAAAGATTTTATTTATCACTCCAAAGCATTCTGATGTCAAGTTACAGAGTCTGTGAGCTTTTTTGCCCACACACACTGGCACTCAACTTCAAATCCTGCCATAAAAAATTTCTGAAACTCCAAAACTTTTCTTTAAATCTTTAAACTAAGTGGGACACATTTGCTGTCGGGGCCCCTGACTTTAAGAACACTCTTCCTGTTTAAACCTATAAAATTCAATGGCAATCTTTTTTACATCTCTGCTAGGAACTAATTTTTATATACTTGCATGTCTGCATTAATTCATTTTTTATGCTCTGTGTTTGAACCCAACCTTTAATGTCTAAAAAGACAAAGGTAATCATTATGGCTTAGTATTTGGTATTTTAATGAAACAAAAGAAATAAATTCAAATGGATTTAAATGAAACTTTTTTGGAGGTTTTCTTTAGAAGACTGTATATTTTAAAACTTATGGCCTGTTTCTCTGCACCTCCATTTAAGTGTTGTGTTGTGTTCTCTCCTAATTTTAGTTTACTGAACCTATAAAGCAGAGACAGAGAAGAAGAAGGGCATCAGGTTTTGCTTCACAATGCTTTGAAATACACTTTTATTCAGCCATTTTCTGCACCTTATTCACACCCTTTTTAACAAAGACTTCTAACTCATGACACATCACAGTTTTGGAAAACAAATTATAAGCTAAGCTTTAATGCTCCGCTCATAATTTTTATGTATAAAACAAAGTGTGTGTGTGTGTGTGTATGTGTGTGTGTGTGTGGAGCCTGCAGGGTTTGTGCATGGGAATGGAGTTCACATTGCTAAGTGGTCACGGCATCATGGCGGGTAGAGCTGGCAGCGCCTTTACTGTCCAAATTAAAACAGCAGAAATCACCACAACAATTGAGAACAGATTTTCACCAGGTGCCTTAATGACATTGTCAACCCTAAAAACACACAAACACACAAACACACATTCACACACACATATACCAAAGTGGAACGCATGCACACAAACGCTAATGATCTACTAGCCTTACAGCTTCGGGGCTATCTCATCAATGAACAGGTTGTAATTCATAACATATTCACTCTGAGGTTTTCTGAGAGAGTGTGTGTGTGTTTATGTGTGTACACATTTGTATATGTGTGTGAGTGTGTGTGTGTGTGTGTGTCTTGTAGGCATCAGAAAACACACACCCGCTGTTCCAGTCTGTTTCCTCCCCATAAAAGGCAACACTTAGCACTTCATTCTCAAGCAGTTCTGACAACATTATACAGGTTTGTTTAAGAGAAGAGAGGAAAAAAACAAAGCTGGAGAGAAGGAACGGGGGAGAAAGAATGAGGGAGGAAAAAAAACGGAAGCCTGGTCACTCAGCTGGGAATATTCAGAGAATTGTTTTTAACGAGTTAAATAAATTCTCCCACAAATGAGGTGAGGGAAAGAGAGACGGGCAGAGCGAGGTGGAGAGAGGTAGGGAGCGAGAGAGAGAAAGAGGGAGGTGAAGTTGAAGTGAGTGTTTGGCGTGGTGTTGGGAATATTTTACAAGCTGCATTAATGGCTGTTCTTAAAACACTGCTATTAAGGAACGGCCATAATGTTGTATATCATGGGCGATTATGTTCACACACGCGGGCTTACACAGCTAAACACTCTCTCATTACACACTCACACAGACATGCACAAGCCAAAGCAATTAAATGTGTGCTGGTCCAACACCTTTTGTGTAAATAGCAGCTTCCTCCTTCCCAAACAAACTGCACCTCTTCCTCTCCGGCGTGCACAATGTGGCCATTCAAGCTGTCCTACTGCAGCTGATTGTGGAACCAGTTCTGGGTTTAGAAAATACGACATGCACTTGCAGCGGCTGATGACACAAGCCAACCTGAGTCGTGTCGGCCCTGTTGTGGCTGAGCGTCAGCAAACGTGGTTGTGTTCTGGCACCAAAAGACCAAATGTGAGCAAGTTATGACCTATTTATGGCTGCTAGAATCAGCTCGGTTTTGGGACTGTTGACTGCCAGTTTGAGCTGAGAATTTTGCCTCAATTAGCAGCACTAAAACCAGCTCCAGGCCATCGCCAGCCCCACCGGAATTGGACCAGACTGCTTTTATCCTCTAACTGCGGATTTAGATCATTTTTAAGATGAAATATTTTGACACCGGGGGGAGTTATAACAATTATTTAACATTTTAGATAATTCAAACAACATGCAAGTGCACATTCTTGTTGGATTATTTTGTAATGCATTTCTATTGGTTAGCTCAGGATCATTTTGCTGAAAGACCTGCTAGTTACCACAATGATCAATTCCAGAGTTGTAAAATTCTTTCTGTGAGTTACTTTAAAGAGTTGTGCAGTGTTTTAGTATCTGATAAGCCTTTAAACACGAGTGTGTCACTCTTAAAAGACTGTATTGTATTTCTTTGTCTGTGATGAGTCCAGAGCTGGATTCAGGAGAGGATTCATTTTAGTTTAGCACTACCAACAGAAGAAGGTTAAAGAAATTAGCCTTGCTCAATTCAGAGATTAAAAATCTGTCTTTGAGTACCTAAAGTTCACTTGTTAACATGATCTACCCTGAACAGCAGTTTATCTGTCCACCTTGGACTAAACCAGGTTGTCTAGCATCCCGACTGCGGCAACAGGACTCCAGGAAGTCTCTGGTCTCTGCTGTCTTTGGCAAAGAAATTGTTACAGCATAATATTCTCCCTAAAACAATATTTTTTTGTTTTTACAATACTGTTTGTGTCCAAATTAAGCAACTAAGATGCAGAGCCAGGTTCGCCGTCTTTCCATTGCTTCCTGTCTTTAAGCTAGGCTATGCTAATCGCTTTTTTATTTCCTCTCCAGCTCTGTACTTCACACATTTTCACAGCAGTGGTAGGGATCTTCTTATCTAACACTTGGAAACCAAGTAAAACATTAACAGCAGCTGTTCATCATGTGGCTGTATGCAGTTACTAAAAGGTGGAATGAAAACAAAACAATAACATCAACAAACAGTTATGTGCGTGTTTGTTTTTCATCTCCTTAGAGAGTAATTGCTTCATTATGCTTTTAAGACTTCAAATTCTGTTCTCAACACAGTCTCATCTCACTTCGAGAGGCCTAATACAAAATGCTTACTGTCATGCTGTCGTGAACTGTCTCTGCAGTTTAGCGGCCTGAGAAGAATCTGCAACTCCCATGCAGTATTTCCTCCTGCAGATACTTCTCAAAAAGCTTTATTTAACTAGCAAAAGGATCAGAGGAAAAGGATCTGATTGTATTTCTAAGTTATAGTCCATGAATCATGCGTATATGAGAAAAGAAGGGTTGGAAATATTAAGACATCAGACAGTATAGAGCTGAATATTTTCTTTGTTATTCTAGGCGCCAGGGCTTGCTCCTGGAGGAAGTGGCGGGCATTGTGGTCAGTAGCTGAGTACAGTATGGAACAGACCCAGTGTGTGTGTGTGAGTGTGTGTGTCCTGAGTGGTGATTGGAGGTGTGGCCATCAGTCTGTCAGGCTTCTTTCTGTCTGTCGTCTCGCCCTCTGCTCTCCTCCCTTCACTTTCTGCAGTCTAAAAACGTCCAATTAAAGTAATAAAACCACACATCCCATTTAGGCCCAAAACACACACTCACATATTTCCCCCTGCAAACACAAACATGTAATACACACATGAATCTGTGTAGACAGGTAAGCACACAGGCACAAAAACACACACACACACACACACATACATACACACCCACAGTTCCTACCCCCCTGTCTTTCCGCCTCCCCTGGTTAAATATCCTGGTTATTAAACTGAAATGTGCTGCAGATTTCTGAGGCTCTGTGTGCGACACATCTGGCCTGGGCCTTCAGGAAACGACTGGTTCACTTCACTCTTGTCATCACCTTCCAACACGTTTCTTTCACATTTCAATTTGGGAGCGGCGCAGCAGGCAGCTCCAGCACACAGAAAAACGCACATCTGCACCTACACACACGCGTGCACAAAACCAACACACACACACACACACACACACACACACACACACACACACACACTGTCACACATCTGCACACATGCGCTCAGGCACTGAGACACACGGTCCACATTAGCGACAGTGGGAGTGCACTTCTTTTTTTTTTTTGGTGTTACAGGGAACTGTTTTCGGCCTCTCAGCTGAAAGGGGTGTGCTCTTTTTCATCCCTTTCTTTCTGTATTTTTCTTCTACCTCTCTTTCTCTCTCTCTCTCTCTGTATCTTTCTCTCACTCGTCAGTGTTTTGTTGACAGTAGAAAACCTCTAAACCACCCGTGACTAAAACTCCCATTTCAGGCTTGAGGATTGTGTGGGATTAGCAAAGTGCGATGGACTGAAGCTCTGGGAAAGACATTTTTTTTATGTATATGCATTGTGTGTGTGTGTGTGTGTGTGTGTGTGTGTGTGTTTTGATCTACCGTGGTCTGCACACAATGAACTTTCAGGCAGCACAATAGGATTTTATAGCCAGAAAAACTTAAAACAAAAGTTCAGATTCTTGTCAAGAAGTCAACACTAACAAAGGGGGTTACATAAGATGGATAGTTTTAGCCAGTACGCTTAGGTTATCTGTCTTTGTATTTTTATGAGATTTTGTAGCTTTTATGTTCTACAATTACAGATAAATTACCCATTTTACAGATCTTTAGATATTCTTAAATTTAAGGTTTTGACTCTTAACTGTTTCTATGCAAAATAAACTATTTAAATTGAAGGGATTCTATTTTTCTTAATAAGCCACATTCCTGTTAACGTAGAGAATAGTGGCAGAAAAAACATTTAAATGAGATGATACCATTTTAAATAAAAAAACAAAAATATAAAATTCACAGCATAGATTTCTAAAGCAGTTACAGGGGTTGGGGTGTAGAAAGGGACAATTTAGATTAATGTGCTGTTTTTTAAAATCGTTGCTTTGGTGCTGATTATAATATTCAGTTTCAGTTTTTTGCTGCTTCAAAAAATAAGATCTCCATCTCTGGATCTGTGCTATCTCAATGTGCTTAACCACAACTCTTTTGCATTTAAAATGTTGGAAAAGAGATGCTGCAGACAAGTTTATCTGATACTTCAGCACTTAAATATCTCCACACTGTGTCTAGACTTGAGCTAAGAATTCAAGACAGCCTTAAATCAAAGCATGCTACTAGTGTTATTTAATTTTTTTGCCCTTTCTTTATTTCAGTTTTTCTTGGCCCATGATGTTTTCATAAAACACACTTCCCCTAACTGTTCAGAGAGGTAATTCAGCACCACTCCTGCTTAAATTCAGCACTGAAGCAACCTGATCTCATTGAAATGTTTCTGCGGGCAGCAGTGGTTTGGTCTGTATTCTGTTTTCGCAGCATATGATGTGGACGACACACAGCTTTAAGTCTTTGTTTGTCTGTTTAGGAACCATAGACAACCATTTCTAATCGCCATCACTGAGGCTGGGACCACAGAACACAAGAGGTCCCGACCACAGCAGCATGCGGACACTGACTGATGACATGCTGAGAGTGCCACACTGCACTGACTGATGATGATGCGCTGAAGTGAACGGGGAGCGTCACTGACTGATGGTGACACGTCAAGGAAGCTGCGACAGTGAAGGAAGCCATCAACAACTGACAGCCAAGCCCCTCTGCCTCCACCTAATGACAAAGCTGGAAGACTGATTACGCAGGAGCAGACAGTGACATCATCACCAACAAGTCCAAACCTGGGGAAAAAAAACCTATTGTTTATTAATATCAGTTTATCAAAAGCACATGAACTGAGGATCAGCACTTTCTCTCCTCCACTCTGACCTTTGTCAATGTTCTCCATCATTATCACTTGTTTTCTTTCTTCATAACTCTCCTGCCCCTCCATCGCTACCTCCTCTCACGCTGTTACACAACGTCAATCTGTGCTGTTTACTCCACTGCAGGACTTATGTTGTGATGAAGTGACTCATTTCCCCTCAAGCTACATCTCCCCCTAAAGTTAATTAATTCCTCCATTTCTCTAAACCCCCTTTGACAACAACAACACTTACACAACGAGTGTTAACGTGTTACACACTCGCTGTGTCACTCAGCTGTGGCTCATGTGTGCAGGTGGTGAATGTGAGGCCTTGTAACGCAGGAGAGGAAGACTCAATTTGTCTGTGAAGCTGTTTGTTCTGGTCTATTGAGAACGAGCATATGACGTTTCTGCCACATTTAGTGTAATTTCACTTAAATTGAAGAGCTCTTTATGAAGAAGCTTTTATGGTGTGGGACTAACGACCAAACATTTTCTGAATCTGTCACCTCACAGTTTATTTGCGGGGGTTTATTTTGAGCCGAGGACTGTAAAAATGTGTGATCTTCAAAGACACATGGAAAGGAAGTGAGGGGAAGAAAGAGAGAAAGACACTGACAGTGTCCTTTTTTTCATCTGCCAACATACGCTCTCCTTGAATGAGCTGTTGGGTTCTTGCATCAGTCTGTAATGTCCACTGGAGGGCAGGCAGGGACAGCAGCTCTGAACCCCTCATGGAGGTGGACAGAGAAACCTGATACTAATGTCAGTGTGGGCTGGACAATGTCATGTAGTAAACATGCCATAATATTTCAACATATTCACTGTGGACACCTGACTTGCAGGTTCAAAACCTGCTCAGTGCCTTTTGAACATGTAGTTTAGTGGTTTTCAACACGTGTTTCCCACAAAAATACCATCAAGACCTGTGATAAACTACATGAAAAAAGAAAAATATCACTTTTGACATGTTATATAACACATGCATTGTTACTTTGACTCAATCAAGATAAGGATATCATTTGTGCAAAGACTGTCATACAGCAGCTGATATCTTACAATCATTTAATTACATGTTTTGAGGATAAATCAAACTGTTAAACTTGCTCATGAGTATGAATATCTGCTGTGTGGCCCTCTAGTCTTCTTATTGCATTAATGTACAATGCATTAGACAAAAACAGATTCTAATAAACCATATAACAATTATAGTTTATAAACATGAATGTATGGATTTGTTCAGAGTTTAGGATTAAATTCAGTATGTGGTAGTTATGCTTAACTCTTTCCTTCTTTGTTCTGCCTTCTTTCTTTATTTCATCTTTCTTTCTATTTACTTCCTTTCTTTGATCTTATCTTTAACTCTTCTTTTCTTTCTCTGGGATTCATTCTTTCATTCCTCCCACTTTTTTTCTTTCTTTCCATTTTCTTTCCTTCCAAAGGACACTACTGTTTAGTTCCAGGTTTTTTCTCTCCACAACAGTTTTGTATCTTCTCTCAGTGATATTCGCTCAGTCTCATTAAAGCAGTGGTCTCTAACCGCCTGGGCCATGAATATCTGCTGTGTGACCCCCTGAAGCATCTTATTAAACAAGGGTCGATGCATCTGATAGCATCAGATTCTAATATACCTGAATATACACATAGACTGTGTAACTGTACTTATGTGTACTAGATCAGGGTTCGAGCAGAGGGTTCATCTGTGTTTTCTTTTTAAATTCATTAAGTGACCACAATGAAACACACACCACATCTGGCCTGCAACAACACTGTCAGTATGGTAATGCAAACCCCTGCATTAAAGGACTCTGAGTGAAAAATTGTTTCTGGATGCATGTTTTGAGAATCTGTATTTGAGACAACAAAGCTCAGATGTCCACATTAAAACATTTGAGTAGAGGGTAAGAAAAGACCAATTTTACAAGAGTCAATGCCGCTGTCAAGAGTTATAACTCTCATTAAACACTGCAACAGGCTGCAGAGTGGGACTGTGAAGTAGATCAAGCTGAGGCACCAAAAAGATCTTATTCTAACATTTAGCTTCTTGCTCCTTTTTCATTTTCTTTTTTTTTTTTGAATGAACGTGATGGTGTCGATGGAGAAATGAAAGAAACAGAGCAGAAGACAGAGAGAGTGAGAGAGATGGCGAGAGGGTGGGGGTCGACTGCGTCTGTTCTAGTGTGGTTTTGGGGAGTTATTTGGTGTTAAAATATGCCTTAATGGTTGCTGGGGATCCATTTATTACAGGCAGGAAGCAGAAGGGGGTTTCTCTTCTCATTTAATGTGACCGCCAAGAAGGTTGCCAAGTCCTACAGGCAAGCCAGCATTCCTCTGCGCCAACGCAACACACACATACACACACGCAACACACACTGGACTATGTATACGCACATGATTAGACTGTAAGGCATGTAAATAAGGCTTATGTATGCACGTGTGTACATGCAGCGACACACACAACTCAAAAACATACACACATTGCAGTGCTTTTACAAACAGCTTACAAATATTTGTATGCATAAAAGCCCACGCACACACAAATAGACTGTGGTCTCTGGCAGTGAGAATGACCTTTTCTGAACCATGGAAACACACATTAACGCACATACACACAGAGAAAAAGCCTCTGCAAAACATTTAAGCATGGTAGTGCCAAGGTTATATAAAAAGCCTCTTGAGGTCTTATTAATTCACATTTGTTTTTTAGTTGTGAAGCTTGGTTTCTCTCCTTCTCACTCATCCCGTCTGTCTCCATAGTTGTTCGGTTTCCACTTACTTCCCGTCCCTAATCTGTTACTTTGTTGGGCAGAGTCGCAGCTCTTTCTTTTTTCATCTAACTTTCTTTCTTTTCTTTTCTTTTCTTTCTTCTCTCGCTCAGCTTGACACCCTTCACAGGCATTAGGGAGGGTGTGTTAACACCTCCTCCTACACACACGTCAGGGCCTTAAGACCCGTTTATGAAGTGCAGGGGCTGCTGGCATATGAGCGCACATATGCACATGAAGAAGAAAAGAAGATTAGGAAGTGAGATTTGATGTGTGCAGGGAAATTAGTGATTTTCTTTAAAGGGATTTGGTTTAATGTTTTCACAGCATTTGGGATTCTACCGATGCAAAACCATTAATGGCGTGCTGCTTTATGTTTTTGTGGTTCATTTCAGAATAAACTATTGACACCAGTGTACAGTGTGAGGGACTTTTATATTTCTGTCTTTTTTCTTTATCGCAGTTTTGACCTGAATTGATCATTTCTGCTGATTGTATCTCATAGCTTATGATATGCTGGCTTGTTCACCTAAAGGGAGAAAAAATGGTCGACAAAGTTGTGATTAAATGACTTTAACAGCGCCTTAGTGCACACAGGAGGGAGGATAACTGTCATGGCTGCCGTGACCATGTGTGTGCTTTAAATGCCAAATTAAATTTTACAGTATCAACATGTTTAAAACAAAATAAGGTAACTCTAGAAGCTTCACTTGGCTACTACAGTCGCTCAGTTAAAGGTTGCATAAGTTTGTGTGTGTGTGTGTGCCTGAGAGTCTGTGAATGTATTGGATTACATGGCGGATATAAGGCTCTATCCCTCCTTTCATCAGCTGAGTGAAAAGGAATTGAGCAGAAACACTCTGCAATCTGACCCTGACATGCACACACACACACACACATGCACAAACACATGCACTTTAATACACACAGTAGCAGAAAAGCAGACACACTTCAATGCTGGCCATCACTCATCAGCACAAAACCTCACTGCTGCTTTACATTGATCACCACTGTCATAACACACGCTTCTGTGGCTCTTTCCAGTATTATATCATAATCAATATCACTTGAAGGCCTTAAAACTGCAGTTTGTTTTTTACCAGAAATCATGGGTTTTATCTTGTAAGCTCTCCATTCAAGTAAAATAATAGAAACCATAATTTGCTCTAAAGCAGCAGTCATGGTAATAAGTCAGCAGATATTGGCCCTGCTGAGGGGAAAGACACTGAATCCTCACCCACTGCAGGGGTGCTGATCTGTTGTTGACCCTGACCTCCGACCCCCCCAGACTAAAATAGAAATAATTACCTTGCAGAGGTCAATAATGAAGGTGGAAGCTGTAGAGGTAGTATTAACGAAAATCTTTGCATCATAAACATGATTGCTAACTGATAGGCTAATAAAATCCCATTCAGAACTGATATTGTGATGTATTGTTTGAGGTTATAGGCAAATGCAATAGTCTAATGTTAGATATCTTATAGATAGATATGGATGAATAGAATAGACAGTATATTCACATGTATATGACATGTTGAAACATTTTCTTATTTGGCCCAAATTTTTAGGCTTTCAAAGTCTTTAGCTGGTGTCCACCTTTCCCTCTCTCCTGTCCTTCCTTTACCCATCCATCAGTGTGTCAAAACAACACGAATCTGTCCTCCCAGTAAGAAACCTGATTCTGTATGTGAGAAACTCAGACAGACTGATTAGAAAATAAGATTTCAAAGGGAACACAAGGAAGTCAAGTAAGAGAATTTGCATGGTTACTGTGTAACTGTGAGTATCTGTGTGTACCTTAGTGTGTGCAAAGGGGGGTAATTACGGTGTAGAATGTCCTCCTCATCACTGGAGCTGACCTAAGAACACAACAGTTAATCATCCACTAACCGGCAGGGAGAGACAAAGTGAGAGAAGGAGAGAGAGGCCAGAGTTACATGCTGCTCGGTTGGATTTAAGAAGAGACGCTTTCGAGGTGCAGGAATTTGTTTAAAGGTTAAATAACAAAGAAGAAAAGAGGGATCTTCCATCAGACAGGCTGGAATAAAGGATATTCTTACTGGAATCTTGAAGGGCAGCAAATCTGCAGCCTAGGACACACACCTGCTCCTGAGGAAGGATTCTCCCTTCTCAGATCAACCAGTGTGTGTGCTTTTCTGCGTCTATGTGCTGTGGTGTGTGTGTTCTATGTGGACTGTCCTGTTTTTAAATTTGATTGTGTGTGTGTGAGAGGTGGCCACATGGGGCCCGGGCCCTGTCCAGGATGCCAGCTGCAGCAGTGAAGCCTGCTCAGGAGGACATGGTGGCGGAAGAAGGGGGCCAAGGAGAGCGCGGCGTGTCCCAGTGGGAAGCAGCGGGACCGGGCCGAGAGCGGCTGCCTCTGCCCTCTCTGAAGGTCCCCAGGGAGCTGCTGAGGAGCTTCCCCCATTCAAAACGGGTGGGGTCCTATCTGGTGGGAAAAATGATCAACAAGGGGTCGTTTGCCAAAGTGATGGAGGGGCTTCACATCGGCACGGGGGAAAAGGTCGGTGCTTTCTGCTGGATATGAGAATAAGAATGAGGAGACATGGAGTGATGCGTCAGACTTTAGGGTGGCACATTGGCTAAGAAAAAAATTACACACATGCGAGGATTATGATTACACGTTTACAGCTCATGCCTTGTGGGCTTGTAACTGATAATTATACTGAGTTGGGTTAGAAGAAGGCAATGGTCTGTTATTATTCCTGTTATGTGTACAAAAACTCAGTCAGACCCATCTGTAATTACTTTATTTTATAACTGTGACTCTCAAAAGGATTTTTCAACAACAAAACTTTCTGATTCTTCTCAATATATCTGGGATTATAAAAACAAAATACTGGATGATCAAATAACATGCAAACATAATTACAAAGTAGCAGTTATGATTTGTGTTTTGCACACAATGCAACAATGCACAAGCACATGTTGGGCAAAATTTACATTCTGATGCCCTGAACAAGTGTAAAACAAAATTTGGATATCCTTCCAAATGAGCTAAAAGAGTAGCATGCTAATGCTTGTAAATTGTATTGCATAAAATATCTATTTTAGATGTTTTGGCTGTAAACTGGGATCATGGGGATGTTTAATGTGTTTTTGAGGCAGGGTGTGTGTGTGTGTGTGTGTGTGTGTGTGTGTATGTCAATGCATGTGTAACTTTCTTTCATCGGTCATTGAGTCTGTGACCCCGTCTCATATGTACCTGACCTGGTTGCCATAGTAATGACCAAACTCATCTCCAGGGGTGTTTGTTCCTCTTAACCCTCGTTGCCCTCTGAGACCTGCTGAGGGCAAGTCTGCAAATATTCAAACACACACTGTTGCAGACCTCAGGATCTTATTAAAATTGTATTGTATTGTTAAATTACATGACAGAACACAACATAGTTATCATTTAGATTGGTTTCAACACAGTATTAAGAATAGGAATTGAAACAAATGGATGTTTCTTGATCTCACAAACAATTTAGTATCATCCACACCCAAGTTTTTACTTGATCAGTTATGTGGGACACATTCAGTTTTCTGAACAAGCTGAATTGTTTTTAGTTTCACCTTTTGGGACTTTTAATTGCTCTGAAGGTCAAGTGCATTTTTTTTATCACTGTTTTGTTTTATGAGAGAAAATTGGCCGTAGTGAGAAAAATATTTACCAAAGTTTTTCATCAGGACTTAAAACTACCATCACTGAGTGCAACAAGTGGAATAATGTATCAGAAAATTGAATGTGGAAAGAGACTTTGGTTGTAATTTGACTTTCCTTTGATAAATGAAGCGCACAATATGAAACATTTCAGCATTAAAAAGTCTTGAAATGACAAAACCTTTGCTACATATTTTCTTAAGTTCTGGACTGATATTCTCCAAAATTAAGAGTGATCCACAATTTTACTAATGTAACTGTGGGTTTATTTTGTTTCCTGTTGCTAACTTCTTGGGTAACACCAGTTAGAGAGTGTGGAAGAATACATGACCTTGTCTTGACATTTTTGCTTAGTTGGTCAGTTGGTTGATTTTATCTGCAATGGTTGCTGTTTAACAATGAAATCAACAAATCCCATGATCCCACAATACTTCATCATCAGACCACATCATTGTTTGCACTGTTTGATTGATATATGCCCAGCAGCCAACTTTTTTTTTTGTAAGTGTGCACATATGTTCATGTGTGTGTGTTCAGGTGGCCATAAAGGTGATCGACAAGAAGAAAGCGCGGCAGGACTCATATGTGCTCAAGAACATGAAGAGAGAACCTCGAATTCATCAGATGGTCCGACATCCTCACATCGTTGTCCTGCTAGAGGTAGAAAAATAAAATGTAAACAAACATATTCAAATTCACAACAACACTTACATAAAAACCATCAAAAATCTACTTGGGATCCAAATACAGTTATGATGGAGTCCTATAACATCAAACCTGCTTAGTTTCAGGCCCCTTAGCATTGCTGTAGACACTGTAATTTAAAGGTTATTACACATAATTTGCTATTAAATCAGCCTATGAGTGGGTTGTGTATGACTCACTGTGTGTGTCAGACTCTGGAGACGGAGAACAGCTACTACATGGCCATGGAGCTCTGTGCTGGAGGAGACCTGATGGACAGGATCTGTGAGAGGAAGAGGCTGGAGGAGAGGGAGGTGCGGCGCTACACTCGTCAGATCCTTTCTGCAGTGGATCACCTGCACAGACACGGCATCGTACACAGGTGAGACTACATGCAAAAAACACACCTGTGCATATGCATAAGTCTGACGTTCATGCCAACCACATGATGCATGTTAATCAACTTCCTTTCTCATTCTTTAATAAAAAGTGTTCAACAAGCAACACATGAAACACATCATTATCTTAAACCCAATTACTCTAACTTAGGACATTATTTGTAACATTTGAGTTTGTGTAAGTATACAACTCAACAAAATACAAAACATAGACATTGTTGTTTTTAGACTTTTGAACTGGGACTATTACATATTAAATATTTAAGTAAAAATAAGAGAGGCACTTAAATGTTACTGTCTCGAAATGTCAGTGACAGTTATGGTGAGGGAGCCAAATCTACCTACGCACAGTAGCTATTTGTTGCATAGCAGATGTTAAGGTCAGACACTATATTTCCACACACACAAACACACATGCACACACACACATACAGAGTAGTTTGCAGGGCATTAACAGCCTACAGAGGAGGAAACGCTGCAAGAAAGGCAATATATGGCACAGAGCAGTGTGGGAGCTGAGAGTGTTATTTTAGTGGCATTTTAGTATGTGTAGGTGTTAGAGACCCAATACCCACACACACGCACACACACGCTACAACCACACACAATACGCACGGCGCTGGGTTTTGGTTTAAGACCTTGGCTGCTCTGAAGGTGGGAATGTGATTACCAGGCAATGACCTCATCATCCTGCGCCGGCGCCATGATTCACACATCATCACAACATCATGGACTTCCTCTCTAATGAAGTCCCTCAACGATGTCGCTCCAACCCTTCAGCAGCACCTCTCCCTCTGTCACACCGAGATGCACACACACACACACACGCATGCTTAAACACACTTATTCACGCTCACACCGTACACCACAATCCCACACAGAGATGATTAAACTAGAAATAAATGGAAAATTTGCACTTAAATGCACCTCATGCCACCCACATCCAGTAGGTTTACCGCATACATTTTCTCCTTTATGACAATGTCTGCTCTCGCTCTTTCTTGCTCCTTTCCCCCCTTTTTTCTTCCCTCCATCTGTCTTTGAACTTTTCTCGGGTTGTGTGAGCAGTGTTCTCTGGATTTTTGAGACCCGGATGGTCTGTTGGTTAGATGAAGGCAGATGAAAGGAACATGGCTGATTCCCAGGCTGAAGTTTATAGGGGATCTCTCTCTCTCTCTCTTTCCTAACCGCAGATTTTCATTTAGCTTGGTAGTTTTAGAGCACGTCGTGTGGTTGGTGGTGAGGCTGTTGTGCTGGCAAGTCAAGCAACTTTTCCAGGTGAACACAGAGATATTACTTTAGTTGAGTAAAGTGGGTAAGTCATGAGGTGTCAGCTTGTTCTAAAAATTTCAGTTTGGCTTGATTTGAAAATCATAAAATCATGATGAGTCCCAAAGAAACAAATGCCCCATTCACCATCAAATGTTCATTCAGAAATAATTGCAAATAAAACTATTTTTTAGCAGTGTTTTTGAAGCTTGAGCTCAACCCAAATCCAAATTTAGCTTTGGTTTTCTTTTGCCTTTGTGGGCCTCGTCTGGTCCCATGTCATCTGGTTCTCCATAAATATGCAGAAAAGGTTTAGTTAAGCCAAACACACATTGTAAGAGTCCTTAAATTGACCAACCACAACAATGTCAGTCAAGTAAATTGCTCCAAAACATTCATCTGTAAGGAAAATATCACTTTAGCGATTGTTGTAGGATTAGGGACTTAGCTCATGAAAATACCACAGTGTGACCTAACAGTAAGGGTCAGTATTGCCACAGACATGACCTCAACCTGATTCAAGTAATATGGGGCCAGAATTAAAGTACTGAATATCGATACTGATGTTTTTTACCATTAAAATCAAAATGTATTTCTGTGCTTCCATAATTCATGCAAGACTTCTTGTGGAATTCAGAGCTCTTGGGAAATCATACACTCAAGTTAAAATGACAAAAATACTAAGTTCTATAGGCTGTAATTGAACAAATGCTGCCTAAATAAAGAGTCCAACACCTTTTACAACATTCAAAGCATTGGGTATAGTAATAGTTTGCTACAGTAACAGCTAATGATTGTCAGTTAGAGTTTGAAAATGCAACATTACCCAATGCTGAAAATCCAGTTTGACAGAAATGTTAATTTAACTTATATATTCTGGGATATCTCTTGCCTCAGCCTGTCTGAAACGACTTTATCAGTAAACTCTGGATGTGACAGAAGTCTGGATGCTGTGGTATTGCATTGCCGTCTCACAGCATCTTTGTAAATATTGGAAAAATTTAATCTATGTGGTTCCTGGACAAGAAGAGCTGTAGGATAGATCTTCCAAACATGTTGCAGATATCAGTGCTCTTAATATTCTGGTATTGATCCACCTTCCCCTGCCTAACAGCTCTTCCTCTACTTCTTCCTTAGAGATCTGAAGATTGAAAACTTCCTGCTGGATGAACATAACAACATAAAGATTGTAGGTATGTGGATATTCCCGCTCTCCAATGACATCTGACTGATAGCATAAAATGCAAAATGTTAAAAGATCAGTCTGGCAGAACCTGTCTTAGCTATCTGGAACATCTGTGCTTGTGCTCTGCTGTTAAAGTGCTGATGTTTCACACAGACTTTGGCCTGAGTAACACTCTGAAGGCTGAGTCTTTGTCTCTGGAGCTCCTCAACACCCAGTGTGGAAGTCCTGCCTACGCAGCCCCTGAGCTGCTGGCTCACAGGAAGTATGGACCAAAGGTGGACGTCTGGTCCGTGTAAGTGACAAATTCTTTGTGTGTTTGATAAGAAAGCCTGTTATCCTTAGCTGTATTTGGATTTTCGATAACACAGGTTTTGTGTTTTCTTATTTACTGTTTGAAACAAATTACAGTTTATTTTCCTTTTTTATGTGTGTGTGTGTGTGTGTGTGTGTGTGTGTGTGTGTGTGTGTGTGTTTGTAGAGGTGTGAGTATGTTTGCCATGCTGACAGGGACTCTGCCCTTCACTGTTGAACCTTTTAACATCAAACAGCTGCATCAGAAGATGGTAAACGGAGAGATCAGCAGCATCCCCAGTGACGTTAGCAAAGGTAGCTCCACATCTCTCTGCAAGAAAACTGCATCAACAGTTTTTTACAAATAAGACAGTTCAAGAGTAAATTTGCATTGTTAAAGGGGGTAAATGTGGGCTTTTAGTCCAAATAGAGACTGAAAATACTTAAAAGAAATTATATAAAACAAAACAGAATCATGGTAATGAGAAATATTTCCAAATGTGGTTACACTGGCAAAACATTTATGAGCAAATTAAAAGTCAAACCTTCTGGATAAAATATAAATGAAAAAAATAATACAAGTCAAATGAACAATGTTTTGCACACTTATTAAATTTCCACATTTTTTAGAGTCTCCCAAAGTTTGAGGGTGAGTATTTCAGTGGGATCTAAATTCAATGGAATATCCTTGACATGCATTAATGTAAATTAATATGAAATATTTATTGTGTTTTTCTGAATTCTCACAAAAACACAAACTTTGACCCAGTGTTCTTCTGCAGACCACAGACCTGCCATAAAAAGGAGAGCTGAAGGAAAATCTGCTTCACTTATTTCTTACTTCTTCCACTCTTTCTGTACCAAGTACACAGTGGCTTCACTGTCTCTGTTTTTCTCTGCTTTATTTTGGTCTCCAGTCAGTCCATTACACTCTGTCATGGCGCCGTGGCACCACAAACAAACATAGCTCCTATTACTGTGGGTAAAACCAGCACAGCGCTGATGCTCTGAAACTGTGACAAGATCAGATTAGTGGCTGTATCGCTGCCACAGGCGGGCATCTGAGACATCGACAATTACTGTAGAACTGTGCGCTGCCTCGGACCGGTTGGTTCCTCGAGTTCTGCTTCTTTTTCTTCTGTCGCAGCAGCTGTTGTCAGACTGTTCACTCATTCATTTGCTTTTATATTTTTATCAGTCCTTGTCCTTCTTTTCTTTTTGTTTTGTTTGTTCTGTTAATTTCTCCCATTTAAATTTTTTTACTTTTCTTCGTATGATTTATTGTCATGATTGTTGACTCCATCAGTGTTTTTGTAGACTTTTATCTCTGCAAACTAACTGAGTGTCTTCAGAAAAACTGTTATTCAACAGACTACGAGACTGAAATCAACAAATGGTTTGTCTCAGTTACAAACAGCCTGAGTTGACCTTCACTGAGTCAAGCTGCTTCTGGCTCAGTCATTGAAAGTGAGGCCACTGATAGTAGCAAATTGAAAGGAGCAGTCTTGGCTTATAGCTCGGTCAATGTGGCGGCCATCCTGTCCAAACCTATCAGCTCGCTAAGACCATGAAGCTTATCAGGATTCACCATCTGGAGTCAAACTATCGAACCCTGCTTGGCTGTCACTGGACGGCTCGGCGTGGCAGGCTGACAGGCTGGATTGGCTGTCCTGAAGGGAAATCCTGCCTCTCTCCATGCTGTCATCTGACACAGTTTCAGTCACAACCAGTGACATCAGTCAGGCAGTCTGGAGTATTTGTGTAACACTGGTTTTTTCAGTATGGTTCATTTTGGCATATTAAGAATAGCATAATCTTATTTGTGCAATTAAAAAAAAAATCTTACATACTTAGCTGGTCTTCTGTTCTTAAACTCAGTCTCTTGCTGCACAAGACATCAACAGAAAACTAGTCAAGACGAGCGGGCCAGAGCCTCGCATGGCCGTCACTGTGTGGTGAATGGCAGGCATTGTGTTTCATATATAAGTACAGACTGTTTGGCGTAACCTCTCCTTATTGACCAGCAATTGCCTGAGCTTAGAATAACAGCTCTTACTGTGCGGTCTTGACTGATATTATAAAGGCAACCCAAGATGACTGTTAAAAAACTATACACCGATTTCAGATTTTTATGTTTTGTGAATGCAACACTGACATAATGCCAAAGGTCTGGTGTGGAAAATTTAAGGGGATACATTGGGAGGATATGGCAGAAATGGATTATAATATTTGTAAGTATTTTTTTATTGGAATATAATCATTTCATTTTAAGCTTTGTTTTTGGACTCCGCTCTTGTGGGAATATCCTCTTTTTTAGCTGCTAAATGCTCCACTGTTTTTCCCAAGCAAGTGGCTAATTTTGTCAACCCAGTGTTTTGTGTTTGCTTGGAGTTGGGCAGAAGCAAGAAGTTTGTTTTTAAGCTTAGTTGATGAAAAGTGCTTCCTTCTACTGAAACAAAAGACTATGAGATCAGTGAGACAAACCAAATCAGTAACGCTGCAGCTCAGAAAACCAAAACAATAAGATGACAGACACTAAAAGTCTCTGAAACTGAGGGGAACTACAGAGTCGGCTGATAATTCCTTGTTGTATTTGCCCTTTGAGCAATCTCACACAATTACTCAAATTTAATCCTGGTGGGCACAATTTACACCAAACCAAATGCAAAAATCACTAAATTTAAAATTCAAAAACTCTGATTTTTTTTGACACTGCTCCATCTGTGCTTCTGCTTCAGGTGCAAGGGCATTTGTGTTGTCACTGCTTGAGCCGGACCCAGCCAAGAGACCAAGCGTCAGATCTGCGATGGAGGAGAGATGGATCAACGAAGGATATGCCAAGAAACCACTACACGCACTCTCTCATAAAAACAGGTAGAGATCTGATGTGTGACTTTCCTTTGACACTTTGCCCACAAACTTGTTTACAAATGTTTAAACCATGAGAGCAAACACATTGGTTGTCCAGAGAGACAGCTCTGAAGCAAACACTACAATGTGGCAAGAGAAGAAATTACTGCAAGTTTTCACAGCAAAATGAAAATTTTTGTGGTTAGTTTGGTAACAGCTTTGTCTATTATAGCGTGACTAAAAGGCTTTTCTCACTTCATGAAGTGTGGAAATGCAATCATGTACTGTTCCTCCTAGTAAAATAAGCATTTTCTGAAATCCACATGAATGAAGCAAGAAGTGTTTCAGCTCTGTTCTTCACACAGTTGAAAATCATTAATCCAAATTCCTTCAGTTACTGGTCACTTTTTACCAACAAATCCTAAAAGACCCTTAAATTTTCGCTCTGCTTTACTCTTTGCACTTGTGACTGTGACTGTTTTCCATCCAATTGTCATTTCGTTTCTCAGGTTGTGTCCCGAGGATCTCAACTCGTCTGTGCTGGCGTACATGACAGAGACGCAGGGCTACTCCCTCTCTGAAATCATACACACACTCACCACCAACCGACCGTCCGCCATCATGGCCTCCTACCATCTGCTGCTCAACAAGCTCAGCAGGAGCCAGAAAGGAGCCAAAGCCAGCAAGGTTCATCCCTATGTTTTAAAGTACACACACACACACACACACACACACAAACAAATGGAAGCACAAACTGAAATACTAGTAAACACAACTTTTCTGATGCCATTAAAACACAAGTGGGTCAGTGCCACAATACATTCAAAATTAAATAAATAAAACCATTGTCATGTTCTGCTGTAAAGTTTTAACAGCTGAGTCTTGATTTGTCAGAAGCTAGAGAGCAACGACTGGAGTCTTCCAAGCAAGAACACATGGAGAGAGAAGAGTAACGCTGAGTCAAAGAGTAAGCCACAGGTAATTTCCTCAGTAATGTCATGCACACAAACACAGCAATCATTTAGAGGTGTTAAAATAATATTATTTTACAAAAGGCTAATTTGACCTGTCTTACAGCACTTCCTGATTTCTGCTACTCTCTCAAAAACAGCTGAGTGCTGTTGATTTTAGCAAATGTCACTCTACATTAGTAAATGATTTGTAGGGGACTATTTTTAGCCATGGCTTAATACATATTTGGTGCACAAATCAGTATTTACAGGATCTGGAAGGTATTTGTAGGGTTAAAATAAAGCCACAGTGCTCTTTGGTAAAGGTAATGCAGTAATATGGCATCCAGTGTAATACTGTGGATAATTAGTCTGTTTTTACTGCAGAGAAACTAAGCTTCAATTAACATAATATTTAAGGAAAGTGGAATTTATACTAGCGGCATCTATCAAATGAAGATAACCATTTTGACCCCTGGACCTGGCTGTTTTATGCTGCTACTATACGTGAAAGCAGATTGGAGAAGAAACCTTGGAAAGTCAATATGCTTTGGTTGCACTCAACAAGAATCTGTAGCCTTGTTAGCTTGTGCAAATGATCCAATCAGGTGCATATAAGCAGAGTATGTGCTGAGGCTGTGGTAGGGTCAGAAAATTAATACTCGAGTTGATACAAGATGTCAACAGCCCTATTTTCCCCTAATTCCTGCTTGTTTTTCAGAATGAACCAACCACTGAAAAGAGCTCAAAGCAGCCCAGCAGACCTCTGAGAGCCCAACAGACAGCTGAGTGTCAGAACAGCAGGAGGAGGCCCGAGGACGTCCACAGACAAGGGCACCAGGAGGACGAGGAGAACCGTCCACCCTCTCCATCTCTGCGCCAGCTCCCTCACTCTGCCTCCCCCTCAATACCTCCACGCCTCCCCTCACCCTCCCCTGCCCATCTGTCTGCAGAGGATGGGGCCACTGATGAGGAGAATGCCATCACTTTGGACACCAGGGAGGCGCTGTTTCCTGAAGGTGAGGATTCATAGCAAACAGAATCCAAAGCTGCACACATCCACAGAACAGCGTGTGAGAAACTGTTCTGCATCTGTGTGTTTGTGTGTTTCAGTGTCTGTGTTCGGAGACAGAGAGCTTGTCCATCTTTCTCCTCCTAAAAGCTCTGTATCTCAACTCTGTGACTCCGCCCCTTGCCAAGTTCCTTTACCTTCTGAGCCAATCAAAGACAGCAGTATGTCGAGACCGATCCGACACACACACCTGCTCAGGACAACCCAATCAGACGGGGCAGCAGACCCCGGGTCAGACTGCTTTCATGAGAACCGCCACCAGGACGACCACTCTCATCATCTGAGCATCAACGAGCGTCTGGAGAAGCTGCAGACATTTTATTCCTCAGAGAAGAACGGCATCTATCCCAGGATGCTCCTGGAAGTCGACACACACACCACCCACTCCTCAGAGAGGGACCACCTGGGTACAATGGAAAGGACACAGACGTCACCCGCTGCGGCACTGCCCCGCCTGCGCAATGTGGGGCTTAAAGATGGACGGGGCAGGAAGATGACATGGGCAGGGTCGACCCGACCAGGACCCCCAGGACTCCTGGTGAATGGGTCTAAACCTCCTGCCTTCCCAGCGCAAAGACAACACACTTTAGTCATTAAGAGTCTCAGGCAGGTGAGGGGCAAAACAAGAGACCTGCCAGCAGCAGCATCAGGGGGAGAGAGGGGGACAGCAGGAGGAGGGATGAACGCAGCAAAGAGGAACTCAGTGCAGTTACGTTCATCCCTCCAGCGTCGGGTGGCCGACCTCAATCTGCCGCTGCTTCCCTCAGCCCTGCAGGGGAAGACAGACAGGAAGAACCAGCTACACAGCATGGACTACTGATACATAGATGAGGAGGGGGCATAATGGAAAGGTAGTGATAGTGGCCAGAAGAGGGTCTAATGGAAAGACAGGATCGGACAGAGGTTAGTGATACTTTTAGGAGTAAATTAGAAATGACTGCAGGTCCTATTAAAATAAGGGCAACAATTGAATAAAAGAACAAAAGAGAAATAAAGCTAATTGTTGATGGTATGAAATACTGGCAGAAGACAGGGCAGCAGCAGAGAACCGTGCATAGATATTTCAGGAACAGGTGTAAATGGCAGCTACAAAAAACGCTAAAGCTATTATTTTCTACCTTTACTGGCTCCATTCATGCCACTAACAGGACTTCTTCACAAACAAACAACAGACAGGATGTTTATGTGCTGCAGTGCCAAAAATTCAACATCTGAATAAACTAATTAATTTTCCTTCAGCCTTCGTTAGCTATAAGCATTGAACTGGTCACTATCAAGCCATTTTCTTGTGTTTTTTCAGCAGGTTTATCTCTACCCAACACAATGTGAAGTGCAGAATGCACACAAACTTATGGTTCTATTCACTGCTCTTAAATACATTTTTGTACCAACATTGAAAGTCAAGTAAAAACAGGTTACAATTACACCTTTCTTGTCATGTGTCTTCCTGTTTTTTTTTTTTTGCAAAGTTGTTGCTCAATTAAGAAAATATGGAGGAGAAAAGAGAGAAATGTTTTGTCATGATAAGCCAACTTGAGCATCTCTTTAGCCATCATACTTAACACTTGTATCTTCACTTTGGCCAAATATCAATTTTCTGCAGAATAGTCACAAAATGGCTGCAAGTGCCAAAGGTAACTCTGGGCTTCATAACTTCTCTGTAAAGTAATCTGACTGCATCTATCATTCACTATAACTTAAGGTTTATTTCATTCTTCACCACTTTGCAAAATGAGTTGAAAGTTTTTTTTAGTCATTAAACACACATTAATCAACATGTCTGTAAATGTCCCAGTGTTGGCCTGCCAACCGCTGTTCAACTGCTGTCTTTTGAAAATATGTTTAACCATCAATGATGATTCCAAACAAAATGTCACACCAAGCTGACTTGATATGGGTATAACTGTATTCATATAAACACATTTTATTTAAGCACTAGCACACATATTGAAAAAAAAAGGTAAGCTCTGACAAATTTTTTATACTTAACAGCTGGCTAAAATGGTAGGAGCACCTAAGGTTACTGTTTCTTTATTTGTACAGTCCCCTCAAATACAGAGGTACAATATAGCAAGAGGCTCTATAAAGAACAGTAACTTAAATGTTCAAACGAAAGATTATTTAACACTATTAAATAAGTGGTACACTGCATTTAATCTGAGAGGATTAATTCATATGGATCTGTAAGTCCATATGTAGATTTGCAGATCATTGGATGCTGCTATGTAGCAGTCTGTTCCTAAGCTATTTGATTGAGAGATTGTAGTGATTTTGGTAATTAATCAATTAATCAGAAACATGTCTCTGGTTACTAGATTGATGACTACACAAGATTTGGTGTTTTGCAGTATGAATTGCATTTGAGAAAACCTAAACTTGGAATCAATTATTCATCTTTTAATTAAATTTTTTTTAACATTGATGAACCCACTGTATATTACAGCATGCAGATAGCCATTTTTTCAACCAAATCTCTGTAAGGTTCTGAGATGGTCTTGCTAAATCATTTTTATTACCTTTGAAAGGCTAATTTAGAGGGAAAAACAAATCAAGCTTAAACAATCTTTCCCTCCAAATCTCTGACAGGCATCATCTCCCTCATCTTCCCTCTGCCACTGCACTCCTCTTTCCTCGTGTCGCTGTCTGAGGATCATTAATATTCAGATGTGCTGCGAAAAGGTGGAGGAGGTTGCAGCTCTGCGGTGCTCTTCATAGTTGTTAAATAATTGAGAGACTGTTACCTGATACTCTATTTGCCTGTGTGTGTTTCTGTGTGGGTGTGTGTGTGTGTGTGTGTGTGTGTGTGTATTGGGGTATAGTGCATGTTCTGAATGTGCCCATTAAGGTCAGATTGAACCCACTGAGGTGGATACATCCCCCCACTCCAATTACATCTCTGGCTACTTAACAGCGATCTGAACCAGTAAGCTCTGATACTGTATCACACAAACACACAAACACACAAACACACACACACACACACACATTCACACAGACTGCACAATGGCAATACATAAGAATGGCTGATTAACAGCAAACTCGACAAGCTTTAAAAATTTAATCCAAGAACAAATTATGTTGATTTCAGTGTAATCCACTGGTAAATCTGCAAAGAACCCACTGAAATACAAAAAATGCTTGTTTGAGATGGTAGAGGTGAATGCAAACATCCACCCCCCCTCCCCATGGAGAACTGAGCTCAGTCAGACTGGATCTGAATGGTGCATGTACGTAAGAATTGAACAAAGACAGTATGGAAAATGAATTAATAATGCATGTTGCACATAAAGATATTTCCATGTCTACTAGAACATTGTATTTACATGCATGTTATTGTAAACATTGTTCTGTCAGAAGAGCACTTGACTGCAACAATTGATTAACTGGTTACGTGATCATAACCAGTTATCAATGAGACATTCCCTCTTTGTGCTTTGTCCTTTCACATTCTCATAAAGAGATCTGGAAGATGCAATTCGCCTCTTCAGTGTAATCTCCCTGAAGTCTTGAGTCTTGACCTGAAACTTGGCTCAATTATCTCTGGTTCCATACCATGAAAATACTGTGACTATATGCTAGTTTCAGCAGAATATCATCACAGTGTGTTCACTCCCCATTTACTCTTGCTTCCACTACTAACTCAGCAGAATGAAGGTAAAGTTGCAGTGACATTTCAGCCACTGTCATGGCCTTTTTGATAAGAGATGGCCAGTTGTGGTTACCAGAGTTAGTCATGCATGTGTTTGTAACTTTGTTGCATGTCTAGACATGTCTACCAGCTACTTGTCTATCAGTAACTGCCTCTTTTGTTGTTTGCTGTTTAGGGTTGAGCTTATTACTTATTGGTGAAACCTCAAAAGAGAGAAACTTACATACTGTTTGAACTCAAATAAAGATGGTTTAAACAGAACCTACGTCAATAGAGTCCTGAAGTTGTAAGTACACATGGTCTTCAGTGCAGTTAAATATTAATGTGCACACGCTGTCCACTACAATATATGTGCATAATAATGTATTAATACAAAATATAATATACAGATGCTAAGCCAGTACAATGCTCACTATGTTCGCTGTGTTATAAGTGTGTTAGCATGCTCTTTGCCAATTAGGAGTAAACAAAATAAAAACAACAGTAGGTTTGCAAGTTTTTTTAGTCATAAATCAAAGTACTGGACAAACTGAAATATGACCTGAAAATAATGTTAAATGAAATGTTAGGAGATCAACAAAGTTTCAGCAATTAATCCAGAGGGAGACAAACATGTCTGTACAAAATGTGATCTGCAATCTATTCAAGTATTTTTGAGATGGTTCATTTTGAACTAAATTGGTGGACTGACCACCACTGCCATTCCTAGAGCCATGGCTGTATCATAGTGAATAAAGGAGTGAGTAAAAACAATATAGGGGTAGATGGAGAGGGAGAAAAGAAATACAAGGACATATGCAGATTCTAGTCTGAAAGCTGACCCCTTGGTTGGACATGTGTGTGTGGATACATGCCTGTCCATGCCATCATTTAATGTATTGCAGCTTAATCCCTGTGTTAATGCCTGATGACAGAATCCTTTGTGTTGCTTTTTTTCATTGAACAAATGGAGGATTAAAAGCAAAGACAAAAGAACTGATATGCAGCTGACCCCAACATCAACCTCCACATACAACAGATAGTAAAATCCTATTATTCAACAATACACCAGCATTCTTTTTTTGGTTTGTTTTGTTTTGTTTTGGGTTTTTTTTTGGCAAAATGCCATGAATGTAATTAGCTTT
>JAPZDV010000010.1:6032090-6047640 GCA_029814665.1 Acanthurus lineatus | reverse complement strand
ACACACACACACACACACACACACACACACACACACACACACACACACACACACACACACACACACACACACAGGGTAGGCTCAATGGCTAGCTGTTAGCAGGCTATTACAATCATACCTTGTACTTGTCGAAGCCCGCGAGCTGGTCCTGAGTGACATATTCGTAAAGAGCCATGGCGGTACAGTCCGGCTCCACACTAAGATAAATTGATATCGCCTCTTGGTAATGCAAATCCCCAGTGTTAGCTGCCAAATCGAAGTACCATCTAGCTTAACCGATGTCGTTCACGCCGGGTGAGGTGCTGTCGAAACATTTGGGCCACTCCTACGGGGTGCAAACATCAAGCTAACTTGAGCTCACTACCGCCGCCTCTGGTCTGGATGACAGCAAAAAATCAATTGAAAAAAAATCATAAAATTCCGTTAAATGTTACAATAAGACATGATTCTGAAAAGCAATGGCGTTATTTGAGAAAACAACCAAGGACAGTGGTTTTGGAAGTGTCGCATCTAAGTTTTATTGATGTTAATCAAGCCCTGTGGTCTGTTCTATTAAAACTATTTCTACGGTGCTCTCAAAAGTGACGTGGCTTTCCTCTGCAGCCGGAAAAGAGACAGATTTGCCTTTTTGCTGCTGAGAGGCTGAATTTTTCCTCCGAACTGAGAGAAAAGCCACAATATAAGAGATAATGTAAGTAATGACAATAGTTGAGCCGCATTTCAATATGTTCACTGTTGCAATTGAATTCAAGCTTTATATGGCGTTTTCTCTGCACTCGTTAGTGGCAAGTGTTTATTCAATTAGTTAGCTTGCTAACATGCTAGCTAGGCAACGTTACATACGTTCTTGGTTCTTTCTTAAAATTTATCACGATTTGGGACTCTGAGTTATAATAATTTAACACTACAGCAGATAAACCAGATAAACTAACGCTGTAATTTGCTTTAGTTTACTCCGGTTTCTTTCCAGTTCATGTCTCAAATATCCACACACTGAATCCAGCTCCTGGCAAAGATGATTTTAAATGCATATTTTTTAAACAGTCTAGACCGCCAGAACCAAAAATTGAGTCCTCAACATGAACATAATGCTTATTATTGATCTGAATATTATACAGTTTTGTGTACAACTTCATTCAAATCAAAGTAAACAAAACTGGACTGGAAGGTCCATTTTCCATTTACAACGGTGTGTTATACTTTGTAAGGGACAGAGATGACAAGATGTGAACATGACTAAGGCGACAAAGAACCAACATTTTATTTCAGCTATATGCCACCTTTTTCCACTTAAATATTTCATTTCTTTGCAGAATGGTGACAGACGTACAGCTGGCTATATTTGCCAACATGCTTGGCGTGTCATTGTTCCTGTTGGTTGTGTTATATCACTATGTTGCTGTCAATAACCCCAAGAAGCAGGAGTAGATTCTTCCATCATGATTGAAGAGGTCAGTGCAATACAGAACACATGAAGAAGAAGTTGACACATGGATCATTGAACTGTCGTAAAAGAAGGAGTGACGTTATTTAAATGTGTGTTAGTCTTATTTTACAGTTTTGTTTAAAAATTGAAGTATATTTAGCCATAAAGGACTTTCTTTTAAATATTGCGCATCTGTGTACCAGCTTGAAGTCTTTCTCTCCACAGGTGAGATGGGACTCCCACCACCATGGACACAACATTCCCCTCTCCAGACCTCTTTCCAAAAGATAAATTTCTTTGTAAGATTGCACATATGTGTTTTTTTTTCTAATAAAACTGTATGAAGTCACTTTGCATTTATGTTTGAATACATTTTCTTAGTTACAATGCATGCATACTGCCATTACATTCTGATTGACTTATTTCATTACAAAAAGAAACAAACATCGGGGTTCTTTAAGCTCATTTTATTTATACTTCAAGTTTGTTTGAACTTTCAACACAGTTTTGTACCAGTCACAGTATAGTTAATTTGGTAAAAGTCAGTCACTGGATTTAAGATATGCTTATTACATTTAAAAACACAACTCTAGTTACACTTTGCCTTACACAAAATAGTTATATGAATATATATGGTAATAAATGATATGTTTCCATATTGATGTGTAATTGAGCAAAAAGCTCTACAGGAATGTGCACAAGAAATGTATGTTCAATACAGATAAAGTGTGTATGAAGCACTCAGCCAGCCTTTGGACCTTGCCGGTGATTCTTAACACTCAGAACAAACAAATCAGTAAAGGAATAGTGTTTTAACTTCAGCCATTAGTTTATGTGTAAGGTCTGACTCTAGACTTGTGTAACAGGTTTGAAGTACATATGAAATCTCACTAAACAGTTCTGTAATATGCTGTAGCAGGTTAGTCCCCCAGGACTTTCATGTAATTTGGTAAATTAATTTGACCTTTCATGTCCACATGCCTTCCAGAGAAGCATCCTCACAGCATGTTGCTGCTGCTGCTGCCAAGCTGCAATGGATTTACTGTACTTTTTTGCTTTTTTAAAATGTTCTGATATTTTCTTTAAAGAGCTGTTCAGAGATAATGATCAGTATTATACCTATATCATGGTATGAGACTCATTGTCACTGATTTTTGATATCATTAAAAGTGACTTGGTATAAGTGTTGTCAGGGCTGCTTGACAGTAAAGTGATTTTGTAAACTTGCCGGACTGTTTGGTTTTTGGTCAAAAACACTAGGATATTTGATCTTTTTTTCATATTGCTTGGTCCTATATCTAGTATCTGAACCATCCAGGTTCAAGTATTAATCCTAAAAAACCCTTGCCAGACATAGCTCAGACATTTTTCAAACAATTAGTTAAACTTGTGGTGAAGTTGGTATGTTATAATAGAAGGGTCAAATATGTTCTCAGAAAACTATGGTTTCAGTTTTGCATTTGTTTTTTTTCTGCTGATCAGTGTCAAAAACAGTAAATCCAATGGGGTTCATACCTCTTATAGGGACTATAAGCAAAGCACAAACATCTTCTGTAATAATTATACTGAATACACACCTCACTTATACACTTAACTATAAACTCACAATAGATATCAGTAGATTATAAAAGAAACGCTGTGCTTGTCAGTGTATGTGAAAATCAGCAATTTACTGTAAATGGTATAAGTGTGTGACCGTGAAAATACTTGTCAGTGCATAACAGTTTTGCACAAAGTGGGTGAAAGGACAGCAGGAGGAACTAAAAATACAAAACATGTGCAAGCAATAATGATGGCTGCTGAAATGTTTAGATATTTCAAGTCTATATATTCTTAATAAGTTGGAAAGTTTGTACATCTCCCTTACCTCAGCCACTGCTGTGGTTTCATCGAGTAAGGCACTTAACCCCCACCTGCCCCAGTTAAGCTACTTAATGGCTGTACTGGAAAGCTCCAACAGTTGGTCTGACTATGTTGAACAGCATTGGATAATAAAAAAAAAACATACCTCCTTTTAAAAGTTTAAATAAATAATGGTAAAAATGTTGTATTGCACATTAAGATATCCCAGATTATCCTCCTGTGATGAAGATTTCCCTAGTGTTTGCTACTTTTAAATGCTTTCAATTTGGTCATTTACACGCATACAGAACAGTGTCCACAAGGGGCTCATCTTCTGTGCAGGTCCTAGGCCTCTCCACACAGGGTCACTGTTTCACACATGTTTACAGTCTCAGGCAGGGGCATCTCCAGAGTTTCCTCAACCTTTAAAGAAATCATCATACAACCTGATCAGATTTTATGAAATTGATCCATTCATGTCCAGTCTTTCTAAAAGTTCATGAATGTTTTCTGTGTATATCTGTGTCACCTGCTGCAGAGCTTCATCAGTCTCTGGTGCTGTTTCTATAATAGCATTTCCTTTGTAGTGGAGGCTATTGTCCACGCTCTTCTTCATTAGTGCTTTAGAGGTTACCTGCATGGCAGCGTCTTTCCCCGATATACCTGTAGAGTGAAATAAGTGATGTTGACTTTGTATACATGTAATTAAATTACTGGTAAAGGGAGATCCAAAAATATCATGCAGCACTTGAAACTCTGGAAAAAGAAAATTCTATCCTCTAATACTGTGTAGAGCAGTTTAGAAATCAAATGAAGTGTCAAAGCCAGGTGATTTTGGAGATCACCTTTTGTTTAACTGTCTCGCTTAACAAGTTGCAAATAACACATCTACAGCTTAACTGTTGTAGCTTTGCTATAATAGATCTCATAAGTAAAAATATGAATGCTAACATGATTAATAACAAGGTATAAAATTTGCCATCTTGGCTTACTGTATTTTAAAATGCTATCAAATGCACAAACACTCAACACAAAGTACAGCTGAGCTTGATGTCTGTTTGTATGCCTGGGTCTTACAGAAACGAGGGGATTATGAGAGTCACTTAGATACAGTGTCTGGTGGCCCTGAATGTGCAAAAGCCAACATCCATCACATATATATGTCACTTACCATACTCTGACTGATGGAATAACTGGCCAGATATATTTCTGTGTCAAACAGAGTTCATAGCACAGCAACATGTGCATGTGTAAGTTTACGTGCCTGACAGTGACAGGTGTCGGTGGAGGCCAGGTCTGAGCAGCTTCCACACCTTCATGGTGGCTGACTCATCTGTATCTCCAGATAAGAAACGGTTAATGCTTGTAGGGGATGTTTTACTGCCATTTGTGGGAGGGGTTTCAGTTGACCCCGCCCTTCGGATGGGGATGCGGCTCATAGGAGGCTGCAGCTCACACCTGGGCAGGCAACAGAATGGTTAATATTTTCATCATAACGGGGATAAATATAATGTACGTAAAATACAGTTTTCAATGCTGATATGTAACCTTATCTATAGTAGCTTTATTTATTATTGCGTGCTGTTTTCCATGGTTTGCATTATAATTGAGAATTCTAATTTTTGTTTCCTTTGACTTAGTTATGTTTCCTGGGAAATTTAAAGGCTACACCAAGACAGTTGAACATAAGTGGACTCACTTGCTAAATTTGATGGAGGAAAGGATGTGTTCGGGCCCCAAGTCTGTATCAGCCTGTGACAGATGGAAATGTAAAGTGATACTTTATAAACCTTGTGGTATATAGGAATGAGGATACATACAAGAATGTGGAGAATTTGCATTCAGCGTGTGAGCCTGCAAGGGTCAGCTAACCTCTGTATGGGCCTCTGCAGGGGGATGAGTGATTGTAAGAGTTCGGCAACCTCTCCCCACACGCCCAGGGCGCATGGGGAAAGGCATTCTGGACCAACTTGCTGAACTGGATCCTCCAGCCTGAAAGTCTGGACAGCTGAGGCCTGTTAAGCAGACGAAGGGACATAAATAGAAGAAATAGATGGAGAAAACCTAAATACTGTAGTAACAGAGGAGTTTTTCTTATGTATTCACAACAGATCCATCCCTTTATCTGACATATAGGAGACAGGTTTGACTTTAAAGCAGATTTAGCTGATCTGAGAACATCTTAAATTCAACGTTAAAGCCCAAAAATAAAGATTATACACACACAAAGTGGAAATAGAGAGTAGAAGAGCCACACACAGTAGTTGCTTCACAAAGAAGTAGTTTTTATTCCAGAAGTTAAACAGAGAGGCGGTAAAAGACAGCAGCACACTCAAGAAGGTGATATTTGTAAAGATGTTGCACAGACAAACACTTAACCATAGTCTGGTATAGAAGTTTAGCACCACATTGGAGGAAACGGCACAATTCTTATAAGGAGTATAAAGCAGTAAGACCTAGTGAGAATGTGACTATGCATACAGCATTATTCTGCCTAAAGCTCCTTTTTTTGTCGTTCTGAAGGAAGATACATATATCTAAGCTTTAGGGCTGAAACGAGTGGGAAACATGACATCAGAGTTCACAGTGAGAAAGCAGAATAAAACTACAGTACACTCTCACAATTGTTCAGGGCACTGATCTAGAGTGAAAGCTTGTTATACAGTACATCCTTCCCACCGTTATGAATGCCGTGGGTTGAGGCTACATAAGAATCGTCATCTTAGTGATATTAAAGGAGCATTAAGTGAGACTTTTTAGTTGTCAGAGCACAAAATTAGCATCAAATTTGTAGAGGTTTGACAGTGACTGGCATTAGCTTTTGCCTGACACCTGTTTGAACTTGCTAGCTTTTTCTTTTTGTGAAAAAGTCAAAAGTCCTAAACATGCCCCTTTAACTTCACTGATATATACATATACAGTTTAACCATACAGTGTTTTAAGCCTTTATACTCAAAAAGCCACTAAATTATAAATAATCCCTTTCTTGCAACTTTTGAGGATAAGTTTCTCCAAACCAAGGACAAAGCACTACAGAACTACTCATCTGTTTCACAGATGACCTACCAGATCACAATATATTCTGAAAACCCTGCAACGAAAAATGAGCAGAGCCTCTACAAACCTACAGCTTACAACAGACACCAGAGGAAGGCACAGCGTTACTACAATGTTGCACAGCACTGGAACAGAACAATAGCTACAACGAATCAAGGCCTGATGTTCCAAAAGCTATTTTGATCCAATTGATTAATCATGTGGTTTATCTGTCGCATATAAAGCCTCTCCAGGTCTCACAAGCTTTACCTCTACATCTACAGTGCATCTAAAATGGCTGGTCCCGAAACTCGAACCATTATTACTGATGATGCCACATGTAACTCAATAACAGACAAAATATTATAATTTCACAACAGCTCTATGAGGCTTACATTTACACTGAGACAGCGAGGTGATTTCTCACCTCTTCTAACCACAAAACAGATTAACTTTGACCATTGACAGCCTATGAAACACCTGCAAAGTTTAATTAACATGAGAAAACACACAAATGTGTTTGAATAAATAATGACAATGTTCTCCTTATTAGTCTAATGATGCATGTAACACAATTTAAAATACTTAACACTTACTTTACACCAAAATAAATATTGGAATCTTATTAGAAAATTATTAACATTTGCCAACTTTGACTTAGTCAAACTGCTCAAATGCAGAACCAAACAAAGTGTTTTTATATGATATTGCTTGTTGGCAAAGAGCTTCTTAAACCAATATCCTTTTGTCACAAAGAAACTCTAAAGGTTTGACCATCTGATAGGATTTAATCCAGCGACGGTCCATGTGAGGTTTCTGGCAGTAGGCTATACTGTGAACATCATAATCTCAAAGACTAGACTGAAACTGGAATGATAGAGGTTAATTACTACAAAAAGAAAAGGATCACTGAAAAAACTAAACTGCAGTCATTTCAAAAGAAATTTTCAGTCACTAGAAACTACATGTAGACCACACAATGTTCAGTCTCACTCTGAACTGACTCTTAATTGTACTACATTTAGACACTGTGATCTGCTTGCAACTTGCACAGATGAGAAGGTGCTGAGAAAAGATTCTACAGAAACAGAAACCACACTATGTTCAGTCTGATTCTACGAACCTGACTTCTCAAAAATAACATAAACACAATAAATAATTAAAAAAAATGAAAGTGCAACATGACAAAAGTAAAAGTATGTAATTCATACTGCAGATGATCAGTAAGAGGTCCCATCAAAACTCAACAGCAGTGAAAACAAGAAGAACTGTAAATCCTGGCTGTTTCTCAAACATCCATACAGTTACATGTTAACTCTTCATAGTTTATTACTTGCATACAGACTGAAAAAGATATTTATTTAATGTAGTTTCTTAGCATAATGCTCATAATATAATGTATACTGTAAATATGCATCTACTGTTTATTCTAAGTCTTAGGAACAATTGAGATTATGTAGCTAAGCAACTGTCTCTGGTTGCTAGATACATTCACAAAGTAAACTGTCTGCTTTGTTCTCAGTAAAGAACATCTTTAAGAACTATGTCAGAGGACACCGTGTCACACTATACTTGATTTAAAGTTGGTTATACACCAAACAACATATGTTGGTCATATTAAGATTTCTGGAACCCTTGCACTTCATTAAAGTGCATTATTCATCCTAAGGTGCTAATACTGTAGATACATAATTACACCGATATGTGCAGAAGGAGAACAATATTGGAGTAAAATATAGAAGAACTAGCACCAATGATGTTTCACACACACACAATCACACACAATCACACACACACACACACACGCTCACACACGCTCACACACACTCACACACATGCTCACACACGCTCTCACACACACACTGGATAATACTGATTAGCACTTGTTTTGACTGACATGGAGTACCAGGCAGGTGCAGATTTCTGTAGAGACAGTCTCTTGATGGAACTCAAAACACCTCCTGTGCGTTGCTTCAAGCAACTTTAATCGTTTACACTCCCATTATTCCACCCACGCACACCATGCCCAAGCTTTCACAGGCTAGTTTAGATTCAGTCCTGGGTGGGAGCAGTTGGAGCGTTGGTAGCCGGCGGTAGGCCCTGAAGGAGCAGGGGGCTCAGCTTGGAGAGCAGCCCGGGACGGGGCAGAGCCTGCAGGGAGGGGAGCAAGGTGGAGAGGCTGGGGGACTGGAGGGAGTACAGACCTGTCATACTGATGGAGGCTGGGAGGGGACAGGAGCCCGGCGCGCACACTGAGGAAGACGAGGAGGAGGAGGAGGAAGGGGGTGAGAGTGGAGGGCGGGAGGGAGTGTGGCTGTTGCTGGGAGACCGTAGGATGGAGCGGTGGTGAGGGGGGCGTTTCTTCTCCTGAGGCTTAGGGTCTACAGAGAGGGAGACACACGCACAAAAACACGCACACACACACCAGCTCAGAGACATGCAGGGATTGTGTGTACCAAACAGAATATGTAAAGTGGCGATCAGTTGAAACTGCCCTCCACAGGAGCCATGTAGAGACAGACAAGATGTTCAAATGCTCTCAGTGAAAGTCTATTGAAATGTAAATCAGAACCTGTATGAAGGAAAATGTGAAAAATCTGTATGTTTTTCTGTACTGTATCTTGAAAAATGATGCTATTCCAATAATCAGTTTGGTCTGGCTGTCTTTAACAGGGCTAAGGTGGTTTACTCCTTGGACAGGATAAAACTCATCTCCCAAAGGTGGAAAAAGCAGGCTCACAGGGTTCAGTAGGTGGGATCATGCTAAGGTCATGCAGGGGTCATGCTGATATGGCCACAGACATCCAATACATGGATCTATTTGCTTACACATGTCTCTAAAATCAAGCTAAACCCAAACACTGGCACCAATTTTACATCACCATCTTAAAAAAAATCTGAAGCTAACTGTCATACAGACACAAACCAACCACATATCAGCTCAGGGGGAGGGGAACCTCCGGACTGGGGGGCTGTGTGCAGCCCGCAGGACTGTTTGATCCAGCTATTGATTGATGCTATTCAGAAACCCAGAAACCCCCTCTCTAGACAGCAATTACAAGAAAATTAACCTGTCCTCTCCGACAAGTCCCCGAATGCAACACACAGCACGGTAGCAGTTTCTATGTAATCAGTGACATCTAATGCATCATTGCAAATGCTAAGAAAAAAAAGATACTAAGTGTTGTGCTTTGTATGAATTAAGAAACAAATTTTCATCTTTAGCTGAATTTAATCTGAATAAATTAAACATTTAAATTAAACATCAGTATTCAACAAGCAGCTTTCAGGCCACATTCTGACAGAGGCAGTGTAATGCTGACAAGTTTTGTAGTAAGTGAGGTCAGAGCTATGAAGCTGAAACGTGATTCAGAAGGAGAACTTGAAAAGGAGTGCCTTGTTGCCACTGCAGAGCTACCAGGTCCTGAGTAAACTTGTTCTTACGTGTCATCTTTTGGAGATAAAGACAAAACCCCTTTAAACTTAGCGATAACACATGTGTGAAAGATTTGACCTTGATAGTAGACATCACCTGGTAGCTCTTAGAGCTGAACCTCAAGCTCCAAGGTCCAAACCGCCTTCTCTCTGCTTTCAATGTGAAATCATTAGAAGCAAATTCAAAGCATGTGCAACCACAAAGAGGTTAAACTGTGTTTTCTCTTAAAATGCAAGAACAAAAGCCTGCTATGACATCTGAGTACTCTGCTGAGTGTGCAGAACTCTTTGAGACACCTGGACAGAGGTTTCAGGACTTGAAAACACTGTTTAGTAAGGGACCAGCTGGTCTGCCTAACAGCCTACAACTTACTGACTGATAAACTGGGGAAACCAGCTGTGAGCATCATCATCACTGTCATTTGACATGAGATGCCTCCCCAAAGAGAAGCACCGTCAGCATTCACATAGAGTTTATTATAAATGTGTTCAGTAATTTAGTATAGACCTCAAAGGACTTTATAAGCATTGAAATGGCTCTTGAAAGTGTCCCCCACCCCTGCGTTAGCCTTTCTTCACAACTAGAACATGAGAAAGTCAAAACGCTTGCAAAAAAGAGAGAAACCAGACCACAGATTATGTGGCATTTACTGAGAAAGAGAACAAAAAGAATGTACATCCAGGTGACAGAAAACGCCTGCCAGCAACACAAGCAGATGGTCGTGAGATCAACTTACCCCTGACTGGCCCGAGTGTCTTGTTGCCTCCACGTCCACTGGCATGTGTGCTGTTGTGTTGTGTGTGAGTTCGGGATGGGGGGCAGCCAAAAGTGAAGCTTGGGGAGCTGTGCATCTTCGGGGAGGGTGTCTGGCTGCTGCTGCTGTGGCTGTTGCAGCGAACACGACTGAGGGTGTTCTCCGACGCCGAGCCAGACAGACAGCTGCTCAGAAAATTCAAGACAAACACAAAAAGCCATCAACCAAGAGTTACATGTTACATACACAAACAAACCAAGGGAACTGAAGTTTAAGGTTAATTAAAGATATGTGTGTAAACTCACTGGTTGAAGCTCTTTGGTGGTGATGCCTTGCTGCCATTGTGGTGTATTTTTATGGGAGGATGAGCGTGCATGTTTGTGTTCAGACCTTTGGTGTTGCGTACATGCTTCAGGATCCAAGCTCGAAGGTTTGTCAGGCAGCTGTGTTCAGACAGCACCAGCCTGGGCCAGGGGTTACACTCTGCCATATCCAGGGCAGAGACAGCAACAGCACGCCCCACCTGATGGGTAACATCAATTTGTTTACTTCAGAACTGCATCATCTTTTTACGTGACTTTTGTTTTGTAATTATCAAATATCAAATATCAAAGGCATTAGAACTGCAACATTAGCAAGGAGATATGAGCTGATGACAGAGTCAGTGGGTTTGGATGCAATAAAATATAATTAATTCTTTCAGCCCAAAAAGATGCAATTTTTTAAAAATTCACTTTTGTTTTCCAACCTGTTCAAATATTTCTGGAGTGTATTTTGGAGGGAATGACGGAGGTGGTGGTGGGGTTGCCCGTCCGTTGTCATGGCAGGCAGGTGGAATGGTGTTCATGGATTTTCCTGTGTTGTAGTTGCACTCCAAAGTGTAGCTGGTTGAGACCAAATGATGACAGAATGTTAAAAAAAATCTACATTTAAAGGTTATTTACATTAAATGTAAAGGCTGAGAGAGAAATGCAGTAAAACATAAAATCATTTGAGTCCAACTTGTTGGTTACTAAAGGTGTATTCAAATGAATATAACATAGTCCCCGGGTGCTATTTGAGCTGATTACACTAAAATCTACCATTGAAGTTTTGTGAAGCCGTTGAAATCTGACCTGTGAAGCAGCCCTATGGCCTTGTGAATGGCCACCCGCCCGCTGCCTTCTTTGGACTGGCCATCCCTTTTGTCCCGTGCATACATGTTTTTCTCTGAGAAGTTACAGCCCAGGAAATCAAAGTGGGCAGAGTTCACAGCAATAAGCCTCGGATACAACATGTTCTCTACCTGCAAAGAGAAGGCAGATCACTCAGAGGCTTAGATGTATGTGACAAAAAAATTAGCACCCCATTTGCTGTGGTTCCCCTATGTGGGTGGACAAAGACACATTTGAAAACAACTTTATCAGCCTTACTGAAGTGAAAGAAACTCATTACCTAAAAACTCAATGACAAGTGAGGGTCATTTCACAATTTTCAAAACATACAGTCCAAAAAATTGAATAATTTTCACCTGCTGGCTCTCATCAGGAAGGTTATTTCCATACATGAAGCATCCCCTTTTGGAGGCGTGGCCATGTAAGTCCACATAATATGCCACACCTCCCTCCTGGGGTGGAATTGACTCCTGTTCCTCCACCTGTGGTTCTGTCACCTCAGCAGTAACTGGAGCTACCGTCTCTGAGGAGCTCGATGAGCTGGTCTGCTCCCCCTTCCAATTCTCTGAGCTCACCCAGTTGTTTTCCTCCGTCACCATGGGAACTTCTGGCACCTCTGGGTTTGCGTCCTTCTCTGCATTCCGTTGGTTCAAGCTGACCTCAAGGGCAGTGAAGGGGGGAGATTGATGCTGATTGGCAGGTTTGATGTTAAGGGGAGTGGTCTGTGGTTGTGAGGAGCTGTTACAGTGGGTGCCGGACTGTGGGTTGTGCAGGCGGTTGTGTGTGTGGTGGTACAGCAACAGTGTTTTGGCTGCATAGATGGAAGGGTGCAGCTCAGGGCTGGGGTTAAGGTACTGTCTGTTCAAGTTCACACCCCTGGAATCAGTCCTGTAACAGAGAGACAAGTTTCTGACTTTAAAAACAGCCTTTTAACATTGCTGACAAAAATACTACTTGTATTCTTTTCTTTTTTGAAACAACAAAATAGTCTGAGGCACATCATTACATTACATTATTTTGATGACCAAAAAAGGGAGGAGCGTACGTTGACACAGTGATGAGACAGTGTCACTGTTTACTGATACACCCACATAATTGTTTGAGATACAGCTCTAACCTGCTTAAAATCAGGTTTTGCTTTTACCTACTTAAAGGGTCAATATGTGACCCCTGACCTAATTCTCCCAGCCTCTGCCTGGCTGTGTGTTTACAGGTTTAAGGTAACTGGGTTACAGCTGGCTTTGTGTAGTAACCTGTTTTTTTAAATATCATGAAAAAAAGAAAACACCAGTTTTCATAATTGGAGTATAGGCTTAGAGATAAATGATTTCCCCAGCTGGATTTCTCCTTGAAACACCACATTTCTTGGCACTGTCAACAGGTAACAGCATTTTTAATAAGCTTTTATTACACAGAAACTTAAAATAGACTTCAGGTAGGGAAAGTATATCTATGACAGCAGAGCAGCAGGAGAAGATTATTAATAATTACTGATGCATCCTCATACCTGAAATAATTCAAAATAATTCAGAACGCTTCCAAAAAGATAAAGTTGGGAGTTTGGGAGAAATCTAATAATAACAGCAACCAGGTTTTGACAATGAATCTAAACGCCATCTTTTAATTTCCTGTGTAACTTGACTGTGTGCTGGCTGAAGCCATGAGTTCTTACCTGTAGTGTCCACGAATCACGCCATCTGGGTTGAGCATGGGAATGAGCTTAAACACAAACATGTTTCGGAGCGCATGAGCACGGGGGTCATTTCTTCTTAAAATAAAGTTGAGGAAACCATTAAACACGAAGGATGAGGGAGTCTCCCCAGGGTGTACTCTACTACTGAGAAAAAACACCTGCAGACACACAGGGGCCAACAGTCAGCTCGCTCTTTTGAAAATTATCACCGATTCCCATCAGCCTCAGCCTCGAAAGTAGTCTATTAAGGCCATTAAAGATGCCACATGGCAAAAGACAGTACTTATTGTGTGTTTATTTGTGAGAGTGTGATACCCTTTTGCCAGGGAAGCGGTGTGCTCTGGGAGTGTTGGTGTCAGGAAACAGCTTAGGCAGACGTGGTTCCCTCTCCTCTTGCATCCCGCTGCAGTTAGTCACAGTGAGCAGGTCCACCCTGTTGCCATCCAGAGAGTTGCACAGTAACTCTCTATGGTAATACACACTGTCCGGTGCACTGACCACAAGAGTAGGTGAAGATGGAGATTGGTAAGAAAGAATGACAGAAATTGTTTAAATTAGAAAAGAAAAATTAAGGTCATTTGCGTGAGCGTTTGAGGCAACTTTGTGTACGGGTGAGTGTGTGTGTTGTGTTATACCTGCTTGGACTGAGTTGAGCAGCGTTGGGGTAACTCTTGTCAAACTGCTGCAGCATCTCCTGACACTCGCTGTAGGAGAACGGGTAGCAGAAGGAAAAGAAGGTGGTTGCCCCTCGCACCTCTAACAGCCGGTGAGTGAATGAGAGGATGAACTGGTTATCTACAATCTGGAAAGTGACAGAGGAAAGAAGAAAGGGGCCTTTTATTAAAAAGATAATAATAGCTTTCAGGAAATTGGATTGACAGCACACTGCCTCACTGACTCCCAACTCCTCCCACATCCTCTTTCTGACAGCATCTGAGAATGTGTGTGTGTGTGTGTGTGTGTGTGTGTGTGTGTGTGTACCTCAGATGTGGGTCTGTCCCGGATCCTTTCCCAACGGTTTTTGCCAGGTAAAGTGCGTACAAGAGGAGCCATGCCTTGACTGTAGAGCTTCCTCTGGTTGTTCATGTTCATCACATTGATCTTCAGTATCTTCCCAGGTGCTGCACCTTTCACACTAAAGTAAAACCATGATCTGAAACAGAAAACATGGCTTAAGATACTATGACACATTTATCGACAAAGAAGCATGGCACCTTCCTTCTTCTTTCCTATGAAGCTACAAAAGCAATTTTACCTGTTTCCATTTTCATGTTCTGTGCCGCCGCAGTCTGGCTGCGTCCACACATTGAACTCATAGTCAGGGGTGAGGTTTGACCCTGAGGAGGCACTCCCACTGGGAGCTGTATCGGAAGGGGGGCTGGAGCTGCCCTTCTCAACCTTCTCCACACGGGCCAGGTTCCCTGAGTCAAACTTGGAGCTGAACACAATATTACCGAAGCGAGCCTCCATGATTCTGAACACTGGCCTTTTCTCCCCTCAGGTTCTTCTTGAAGTGTCAGTCAGAGGTCAGCCATAGACAGCCTGTTATGAAATCAGACAAAATATAAAGACAGAAAAAGTTGAAACTTCTGGTGGAGCACTGAATGACATAAACCTAACTAGGAGTTATATGAGGATCTTATAAATCCAAACGGCTCCTAAGTCACACAAGATATACAATGGAATTGCATGACAGAACTGTTGGCTACTTGAGAAGACATTTCTCAGCTAGTCAAAAAACTCAGAATGTTTGATTGCAGATCTTGGTCAGTGATTGAAGTTTCAACCCAGACACTTTTATGATAACTTGTTGTCCCTTTCACTGTAGAAAAAAAATACTTGCCTATGTCAGCAATAACCTCAGTGCATTCAAAGTAGTCTAAACAATAGATGGTCCGGCAGCACATAAAGCTTCTTGCTTGCCTAACTGCTCTCCAAGATGGGGTCATTATTCATTTATTCACTATTACTTTATAGACACCAAAACTGCATGCATATTTCTGGGTGGCACAAAAATAATACTGCATGACTGGACATGTACATTATATATCTTAAAACTGTACATGAGTAGTAAAAACTCATATTTATTGTCCAGTTTTGCATTGCCAGTGCTTTCTCTAAATGTTTAAAATTGCATTTTATAGTAATATCTTAAATTTGAAAGACATGTCTTTGATTGGGATATCCAAAAACATATTTAAGGTGTCAC
>JAPZDV010000010.1:6003852-6031990 GCA_029814665.1 Acanthurus lineatus | reverse complement strand
CGCAATTTTTTAGAAAAGCTGCTGCGAATTCAGGCATTTTAGGCCGCAACAATCTTGAAAAACGCCCGCGAAATCCTAGAGGGACTGGAAAATGTAATCAAATGTTTTTCGAGTGATTAAAAAACTAATAAATTATGTTTGTGTGGATCGCACGTTTTTCATTTACCTTAAAACTTTCAACAAGCAGTATTGAACTTAAATTTGTGTCTTAGTTCAATAGCTCGATGCAGATAGTCTTATGGATGTGTCGCCCAGGTTTTGCTATTTTTTATTTTTAATGCATAAGCTCCTTCAAATGATTGTTGGAGATTCAAATCAGCTTTTAAACTCTTTAATTTGCTGTTTTATTCAAATTAGTATTACCTGAACCTGTCTGGAATTTGTTTGACTGAACTTATCATGATTTCCTGTTTGAATTAATCTGTCACATATTCCAATCTCTTGACTGATTTTACACTGAAACTCTTCATCATCTTTTGGAATGGGAGATCACAACAGACAGCACCTTTAATATGACTAATGATTAGTTATTAGATTGAGGAAGAAATGTTCAATCTAGTGAGCATCCACGACATAAAGCTTCACAATATGATTTTCTAAATTGTTTTGTTGAGATTTAATATTAAATACACATATGCAGATTAATTACATTAGGCTGCTTAAATTAGGCTGCTTATAAAGCAGTATAGTATAGTTTTTTAAAATATATTTTTATGTATTTTGAGTCTATATATGATATAATGAAGACTTACATGTATCTTTGTTCAATGAAGTTCATTTTGCCATAGCTTGGTCTGCTCTAAATATTTGCTACAACAATAGGTTAAACAGGAATTGTGATGAATGTACTTAGATTTCAGCCTGTAAACAAAGGCACAAAGCTGTGACATTGTTCAGTCTCTTGTGTGTCAGGCATTACAATCTGCTGCGAGCATCTTCAGCTACAGAGAAGCAGCATCTTGAACAGTGAGTACACAGAGCAAAGAAATGAGAAGTCTAACTAAAACCAGAATGAACGTAAATATTTTCTTATGCACCTTGTATATTTGGGTGAGAATACCTCTTACTGATGCCTGTGGTTCTCTTTCAGGGACACAGTTATTTCATATCCACCTACTGTCATTCAGTACAGGTCACAACCTTCATTGTTGCACAGGCCACAAAGAGACCTCATTCACAAACTCTAGAAACGTTATCAAGGGAATTTAAAAGCAATAAGGACGCAGCTCGAGGGACAAAAGGTACCAAAGAGATGGAGGACTTGACAACTAGACAACAGACAACAACTTGAAAAGTTTAACTTGACCTGGTATGCCAAACTATCTTTAAAGCTGTTCTGTTGATGTACACTATTTACTTAAGCTGATACAGAGATAAGTCTGTTCTATGACTGACCTCACTGTCTGTTCCTCTCAGAGTGTGCCTGCTGTCGGACTCCCGTCCACACTGAGCCTGTCACAGTTGTGAGACATCCCATCAAACTGCAGCTTCTCAGGTACAGCACAGAATTAAACACAGAACATTTCTGAGCTCCACCCATTTCATATCCACCTACTGTCATTCTTTCCTCTTTCTTGAAATTGTATTTTGTCAACATTTTCAGGGCTTGCCTGGTAAAATCTGAAATTAAACCCCTGACGGGAAAATTAGATAGAAATATGTATATTTCTTTGACCCACATCAACCAGCAGTCCTTCAGCGGACAAATGAATAGTAGTGAGCACAATAGGGGAGGAGAATTGAGCACAACATGGCTGATTGGTCTTCATTTTGATATGCAGGGGTATAAAAACTTGACAACAGACCTCACCACTACAACCCTGTCCTTCGCTGACACTAGTATGCTATTTCTTCCTCTTTTTAAATGCAGTACAAATAAAGCTGTTGTGTGACATTATGAATCATAGTTTTTTGTGCTCTTTAGTTTACAGGCTGGAAGGACACTCACTTTGCCAATAGGAAAATCTTTATCTTTAAATAGTTTCTGATGTAATTCTAATGTCTTAAATGTTATCACTGTAATTTTAACCAAAGCCAGCAGCCTAGTTCTTAGCCTTAGTTCATATTTCATATTATAATATCTCATTTGTTACATCTGTTAAAAAATGAGAGTGTAAAAAAGAAGCAGGTTGTAGTTTTTATGGGGTTAGTAACTATTTCTTAGGTGGGTGCAGTCACTGCAGTGGCTTTCTGGCAACCTCACAGTAACAACAAGACCCAAAGAAGTTACTCTGCCCTTTTTTCTGTTTCACCTATTTTCAGAATTTGTGCTAAACTAAGCTAAGCTAACTAAAGATGATATCAGTCCTCTACTCCAGTTAGAGAAACCAAATAAGCATATTTGCTATTTCCATTTCATGTCAAGAGGAAACTTGTAAGATTTAAATGAGCATAAACTGCATCAATCAAGCTCTTGCTATAATGGTCACAGTAAAATCACATTTTCCTTTGCTGTACAGGGATGGGTGTCTGTGACAAGCAAAACATCGGCCCAAGCATCCATGAACAGGTCACAGCCTCCATTGTTGCGCAGGCCACAAAGAGACCTCATTCACAAACTCTAGAAACTTTATCAAGGGAATTTAAAAGCAATAAGGATGCAACTCGAGGGACAAAAGGTACCAAAGAGATGGAGGACTTGACAACTAGACAACAGACAACAACTTGAAAAGTTTAACTTGACCTGGTATGCCAAACTATCTTTAAAGCTGTTCTGTTGATGTACACTATTTACTTAAGCTGATACAGAGATAAGTCTGTTCTATGACTGACCTCACTGTCTGTTCCTCTCAGAGTGTGCCTGCTGTCGGACTCCCGTCCACACTGAGCCTGTCACAGTTGTGAGACATCCCATCAAACTGCAGCTTCTCAGGTACAGCACAGAATTAAACACAGAACACTTCTGAGCTCCATCTAACTGCACACACTTCCTCTCTTTCCTACTGTTTTATATGACAGACATTCTCACAGACAGTAATTATACTGAGATTCATGGAAGGCCTCTTGTGCTGTAGACTTATAGGGCTAAATAAATGTGATTCCTTCTCACCACAAGAGGGCAGTGAAGCCTTTCTGCTGGCCTCTTTGTCAAGCGTAGCGAGATAAGGAGCACACAGACACACTGTTCAAAGACCAGTCACTTGGTGACAGCAAACCCTGATGCAGATCAGAGTTAGGGAGCATCTCTTCCTTCAGTAATCTTTTCATAAATGATCGAGTCTTAAAGAAAATAAGGATTCTGAATGCTTGTATTTTCCACCTTAATGCGTTGATTTGCAGACCAGATAGCAGCAGTGAGTGGCTGATTAATAATTTTGTGATGCATTTGTGAGGATGATCTATTATGTAGTGCTTAAAAAAAATCCCATGCCATTGTTTGATTTTTTTTTTCTGGAAGTGCTGTACCCGGTAGATAGTGTTATGTCTCTTGACCTCTGTGAGCTGTTTTCAGAGTGATGCTTTTAAGTCATCCGCTGTCTTTGATTAATTGTTATTAATGACAGGGGAAAACAAACATCACTCATTATTGAATGGTAATTGTTTTGGATGCTGAGGGTAATAGCAAGTATACTTAAGACTTGAGTACAGCAAAAATCACACTCAATCCAACACCATTAAGTACACACACTGTAGTGCAGACAGCAAGATGGAATTTGTGTATTAAGGTGTCTTGAGCCTGGCTTTACATCATACAGACCTCTACAGCTTATGTAAATAACATCCTCAGAAGAAAACAAAACAACATGCTAAATTGCCTCATAAAGTAGTTTCATATTTTGGTGAGAATTCCCCTCCTTGTCATTGTCTTTGTGATTTTTATCTTCACCACTGACATTCAGTAATCCCACGATGCAAATTCAAAGACAGGACTCACCAATTAATTACATTAAATGGGCATAGGACTTCTTTAATGCACCTGAGCCGTCAGAGTTTTCTCATCAACTGATAATGTGAAATGGCTCCCGAGTCCTGAAGGGAGAGCAGGTTTGATAGATGGGTTGACCAGCTCTTGACCTCTGAAGTATATATCTTTGTACAGTAACTTGTATAACTGTCTAAAAAAGAGCTTGAAAGGTCCTTTTTGTATGAAAAATAAGACAAGACCTTTACCTCTGATGGATTTTGGAGCATTAATTATGTGACTTTTAGTCATTCATGTAACATTTTCAACTGCAGGACTCCTAAAAATGGTTGAAATTTGGTTTAGCAACATAGCACCAGCTCTCTTTTATTCCCTTTATTGTTTTTTGTTGAAATGAAATATGTATCATTAGTTGGGGGATTTGTGCCAGACGAGACACCCAGATACTCAGCCATAGGGAGCAGACTCATAATATGGCCTAGTTAAAGGTTCTTCTGTTGTTTGCATCCCAATCCGGTCAAAATTTCCCAAGATGTAGCTTATAACAGCTTGTATGTTGTTGCTTAGGAACAGTTTTTCCTGTGCCCCCAGTAGGTGGTCTCTTTATGAATATCATTACATGTCCCCATTCAGGGGACATCTTTTTTCCTTGCAGACCATCTTTATAGTTATTTTCACTCCTAAATTTGGGAGGGATGTTTATACTCACTGCGGTTTTGGACCCTTCTATATTTACTGCCGGATGCAGTTGTGATGCATAGTGATTGCTGACATGTATGAGAAGCTTTTATAGAAAGACAATCTGTGATTTGAAACTTTTAAATAGTTCTTCTCTGGGGTAAATGCAGTCAAGAGATAGCCTATTTTCTTACACAGCAGTAACAGCGTACTTACATTTGTGTCTAATTAATCATGGACAACATTAGGACTTCATCCAGAGGTTTAGCCACAGGAGGTCCAGTGTAGGGTATGGGGCTCCCCTATAGTTGTGGCCCCTTTTCCTCCCGCCGCGTGCACTCTGTGTGGGGCAGAGACTCAGGGCATGGCCCCCTGTCTTCCTGCTGGGCCTCCATCTGCTGTGGAGGTGGTTAGGTCCCCGGATTGATGGCGAGACAATGAGTTTATGACATGTGTCGCCGTGAGTGACAGAGGGTCTCGTCCCAACTGGGCCTCCTGACGACCACGGATCTCACATTTGTAGTCGGCACTATGCCAAGGCTAATGGGAGGAGTGATCCTCCTGCTGTGGAATGGGACTTGTAGTTTACAGCTGGTCGGTAATTCGGGACAAGGAGTGAGTCTCTCTACAGCTTCTGTCTTCAGACCCGTCAGTGGCACGTTAGCAGGTCTTTTATAACAATGCTAAATCTAAATTAGCAATAATCTGTTGTAAAAACATTTGCAGGCATCCATAGAAATTAGCTTTCAATGCTACCTTCTGCTTGTACATGAGTGTTGATACTGGCTCTGCTGTCAGTGAGCCTATTACTCCTCCTCTTTGGAGAGACTTCATGAAGCCTTCTAAACTGGTCTCTGAAGTTCCCCAGTTGACCCAGCAGTACTCCTTTCACTCGCCTGTCAACATGCTGTTTCTTTCCACTTTGGTGGGTCCAAGTTAAAAAGAAATCGCTTCCTTCATCTCCCACTCCTCTCCTCCTTACCCAAAAACAGGATGATAAAAGCTAGAGTTTCACATCTGAGAAACTGCAACAATGCTACTGTACCTTCAAAGGGGGAGATGCCACATTGTGAGATGACAGGGTGTTGATATGAAAGTGTTGTCTCCTTCCCGGGCGAGATCAGAGGAGGCCCGGTAGATGTGTACCGTTTTGTTGCTCTGAGTGATCTGACCAGCGTGGTGGAGGAGAGGTGTCATGGCGGACAGAGTTACTGGGATGTGTCTGTGTCAGTTTCTCCACTATTTGTTCTACTGCACTTGCAAAGGCTTCCAACTGTCAGGATTGTTTTTGTCTGTATTTCACTATGCTGATTATTTAGTTATTCTAAATTTATGTCAATGGTAACATTTTTCAAAGAAATATGGAATAACTATCAAAGTTATAATAAAACACTGGACACACCACAGTCAGTGCCAACTATGTACAACTGTTTGGTTGTAGTAGATTGAGATGTATACATGTATACATTACATTACATGTATAAACAGCGTGTTAGCTAATCACTTCCTGAATACCATTTTTATGGCATCAATGCATGGCCCTTTGAGGGAAAGGGTGTATCATGCTACTTTATGAACTTGTTAGTATTACAACATCGGTTTCCATCTTGTATCTTTTACAGCAGGCGCAATCAATGGAGCTTCTTATTGGTTGACAAGCTCAATCAGACTGTCACCTCCAGCTCCATTCACAAGCCAGCCATTGTTTGTTTTAAATTTTTCCTAATGGCTTTTGTGTAGTTTAGTATTTTTTTTAAAGATTTTTCAAAATAAATAACTTCAAATTAATCCACTCAAAACCTGCATTGTGCTGTTTTGTTGCAATATTTAAGCTTCGGGGGTTTATTTGAGGAGGGATGGCAGAAGATGTCTCTGATGGAAAACTTAAGCTTCAAAAATATAATACTTCCTCCTGCAGGCTTTGATTAAGGGTTGCCAGATATGCAGAGTTACCAACATAGTAATGTCAGTGTAATTCAATTGTTTTGGTGTCATTAAACAATGCAAATATACTTTAAATGACACAATATCACATAAGATATTCATTAAATTACCTTTAAAGACTTGATGATGGCAAAAACATGATGACAAAAAAACAACAAAATCACCATAAAAAGAACAGCAAATCAAGGTTAACAAATGCCTTTTCTCATTTAAATTTTGAATGGAAACTTAATTGGACTCCTTTGATTTTCAGTCTAAGAAATAAGAATTAACTACAAGCAGCAAGGTCGTACCTAAAATAGTGATTTTTGACAAAATATCCAGGAAGATGTAAGAAACCTCACTCGGATGTCAGTCTGTCAATATTGACCAATGTGATGGAGTGAAGCTTAAAGAAGAGTGAGGAAGAACAAATGAAACACACAAAACTGCCTGAGAGTAACAGAATTTAAAGAACATGAAACACAAATATTATCTTAGTGATTCTGACTTTGAATTTTTCAGCAATTTCTTCCGAATGGGAAGAATAGTGTTTTTTAAGATTACAAAATAAAAACAGAGGTGTTTATGATAGCTTAATTTGAAATTACAGAAACAGGACTCTTGTAGCAATAGTCAGTAAGATGATGAAATCTACTACAAAAATGTCTATGATATAATATAATATATCTATAAAACATCTACAACTTACAAAACTTACATTTTATCAGAATACTTATTAATTTGCATGATAAGTTTTTTTTTTTTTTTTCAAAATTGATTGTCCTGATGTTCAGACGTAGACATTCCCTAAATGCATGATAAGACTTATATCTGAGCTATGCTGTGATCAACAAGTGAGATAGTTTTGCTTGACAGCTGTAGATCTCTTGTCTTCCTTTTTCCCTGAAGATAATCATCAAATGTGTCCTATTACTGTAAACATGGAGGGTGGTAACAAAAAGAAAACACACACATGAAGTCTTGTTTACGTTAAGCACAACCCCATCAGGTGATGTGGTCCCCTGTTAGTTGCTTCCACATGAATGCAGCATGTGAAAGCATCAAATAAAGACTTCAATGAACACTATCCTTCTCCAGGCTAATGTTGTTGCAACCAGCTGCTTAAAAAACAAAGATAGCCAAGTTAACAGCAGCCAAAATTAATCAGTATCCTGAGTTGAAATCATGCACTCAAGTGTGTAAGCTGAAAATGCTGTGCTCAGAGCAAAGCTCTGAACCCGCTGAAATGCTCCCAATTTTAAATCAACCTAAAGGATGTAACCGAGGCCTACGGACACCATAAGCGCAGCATAGAAGAGCACCTGTTCCTGCATGGCACCCTGCCACTGCTCGCTGTCTGCCTGCTGTGGAGGCTAGCTACCCACTGATGAGGAATTAGAAAGTCATTAAGGAACACAAATAGCAGGATGGCACAGTCGCAACCAACTCCAGACTAAATTTGTGTCTTCATTAATAGACTCATGGGATTGATCATATTTACATGTCAAATTTTAGATTCTTTCTGCAGATTAGACATTTCTCCTAGTAAATCTCATTCTTTAAAGCATTCTTTTCATTTCAAATCATGATATAAAAAATTACCGTTATGTTTTTTGAAATGTCAGTGTATTCATGTTGCTTTCAATAGACGGCAATACTAAAAAATCACAGCAGTATAACTTTCTTGAATCCATTGATGTGACAGAAAACATTAAAAAAGAACACAGCTTGAAACCAAGTTAATGCTCATAACTGTAACTCCACTACATATCTCAAGGATCTCACATGAAAAGCAGGGTCTTAACTACTCCTTACCCTTAAGTCTACAGCCATGCTAGCTGCTCTTTGAGGCTGCCTTCATGCAGAACTTAAGGCAAATTGCTAATGTTAGAGAACATGCTTACAGTGAAAGTGTTAACATGCTAATGTTGAACAAGTTAACTCTGCCCTGTTCATAAGTGTAGTCTTTTAAAATGATAACTTTACTAAGTAGCACTGAAAATAATGCAGAGTTTTGGCTGACAGTAGTACCATTTGTTGTGAAGACACTCATAAACAAGTATTAAACAAATTGTGATTTTGATCTGATGACCGCACTTGACGAAATGTCAGGGGGACAATAACTTGAACATGAATGTTTGTACCAAAGTTTTATTGCAATGAATAGGGTCTTTCTAATAACACACGCAAGCAGCCATCCCAATAACACTACAATTACTATCTGTAAAATATCTTAATCCCTACCTCATAAATGTTTTTGTGGAAGTTTCTACAATGTCACATGCTTTTCCTGCATTCCTCAAACGATCAGTTCATGTCAGTATTAGGTCTTTGCCCTTTAAGTTCCACTTGCACTCGCTCTTTGAAAGGTTAGTCACACACTATCATTAGCCTGCACTTCTTTGCAGAGCACACAAAGAGGCCACAGTGAGTCAGTGAGCTACTAGTAAGACAATAAATTCAACTTGAGATACAGTTCATCATATTTCAAAAATTTTCCTGTTGTTAGAGGCTGTGGTGGTGAATGGACTGTATTATCTGAAGGTTTTTATGTCTTTTGACCACTTAAAGAACTCTACAATACACATCAACATTCACACACCTTTATACACTTATCACAGGAGCTTCGATACAAAGTTCCAAACTGCTCATCAGAAACAGACGCACACGCTGATGGAATAGCCATTAGGACCAATTTTGAGTTCAATATTTTTCCCAACATGCAGACTGGAGGAATAGGGGATCAAACTACAAACCCTCTGTTGAATAGACAACCTGTTTTACATCCTGAGCCACAGCTGCCTCAAGTGATGCACTTGGTAAATTGCTTCATTTTGCTTCTTTAAGCAGCTTAGACCTTTCTACAGTAGATGTTTTCAGCTTGCCATAGCGGAATAATCAAAGGTGTGAATGACAGCATTTAAACATCTGCAATTCATTTAAGTGGTCTAGATCCAGGGTCCTAGTATTGTATGTGCTCAATGACATGACTTACAGGGACACTTGATAGAACTGAGCCACTATGTTTTTCCTTCAATGACAGGCCATGACATTGCCACCGTTATTGCCACGTCTCTAGCATGTCTTTTAGTTCTTTAAAATGAGCAATTTAAGCTAGCTCTCAATATGATATGCCTTACTTGGGTCATGTGGAAAATGTATTACTATTTCTCTGGTGCCATCTGTCTATTGCTCACTGGTCACATTATCCCTGTACAAGTGCTCGTGGTACCTAATTAAAGGCTTCAAATGAAGTTGCAAATTAAGTTTTTCAGTTGTCTCCACAGCTGGCAAGGCTGGCAGCACCGACTACAGAGGTTCAATTGAAGGGCAATGAGGCCTGGGGTTCCCTGTGACAGGTTAGAAAGAAGTCTGTGAAAGTTTGGCCTAAAGCTGGGTGGATCTGTCCATGTGTGCTGGATGGGACAAATAGTTATAGATTGTTGCTGGGAAAGGAGGTAGAAAAGGCCAAAAAGAAAAAGGGGATGGTGTTAGATAAGATCTGGAAATGGGAACTTGTTATGACTATGTGCACTTGCGGGAATAATATCTTCTGTCAAGTTTCCCACTGGCCCTGCTCTTAAAAGAAAACCCTTTACGAGACTTTGAATTGTGTTATCCAAATTTTTTTCGACAGTCAAAATCTACCAAAAACGTCAACTGCCTACCACAGTATCAAGTCTTGATTTGATAATTTCATGACACTTCTAGGAGCTGGTCCACTGACACTGAATTAGTGACTCATTGGCTCAGAAAACGTTTGACTTTTTACATATAAATGAGTTTTATTTGACTGTACAGCTGTGAATCATAAAATGTCTACATATCCTAGTAAAATCACCACAGGGGCTGAGACAGTGGCCTTGCAGTTGTTGAATTATTCACAGCCTATGGAGCAGCTCCACTGGAGTGTTTTCAGTTTGACATTATAACTGTGGCCTTGTCTCTGCCATTCAGCTGCAGGAAACACCTGTTTATATTTACAAATTGAACCTGAGCTTGACTATACTATTGAAATAGCACATGTAAAATTATGTTTTTATAGTTTTCCCTCAACTTTCTATTCCTCCAGTAGAGCATCTCCATTTTAAACTGCACTAATCAATACTTTCCGTATCAGCAATGGAACAAATGACTATATGTATTGTGGAAGTGGTTCACTGCAGGGACAGAACTACAGACAATTATCACCCGACTCTGCAATCATCATCCCTTCTGAGGTTTCACTCTCTTTCAACTCTTTTTTTTTCCGTTATATTTTGGCACACAACTTTGATGTTCTGGCTCAGTCTCAAGATGCAGCAGGCAGCAGCATTCAGCAAAGAAGTTCTGATAAACCCGCTGTAGACATTAAAGTTAACGACTAACATAGTGGAGCACTTAGCAGCTGAAGACACAAAATCTTTCTCCAAAAATGAGAGCAATTATTTGACTTACATGACTTTGGTGGCTAGAAACATGACTCTAATGCAATGCTAATGTTGCTCTGTGTCTGCTGGATGTGCAGATGGACACATGTTTGCTAACGTGTTGGTCAAATTAACTTGACAAGGTCATAAGATGTCTAAAGCTTGGTCTTACATCTGCAAGTGGCCAAAGATAGCTTGATTCTACATTAAGTAAAATAGTTTCTTAACAAAAAAGTACAATACTCAACTTAACAGAAAAAAAGTCCAGTTAGAATGTTTGGGTCAGAGCATAAGCTACCTTGAAGCTGAAAATTACTTCTGCCAGTACGCGTCTACAGAGGTGGAGCTCCACACCTCACTGTTTGGGCAGGACAAGTCTCAGCAGATCAGTGGTGGCATCTGTGATTTAAATGGACCTCATGTCCAGAAACTTCAGCAGCCTGTGTCTGATCACTACATGATGAATGTCTGTTTCACTGAAGCCCTCAAATGCATCAAGTGCATTAAAGCCCAATTCGGGCTGCACTGCTTGAGAGGTCAAGGCATATAGGAATCTGACAGATATCATGAGCACGGCTGTAACTCCTATCTTTTACACCAGAGCCATAATGTATTGTACGAGTACTTTGAAAGTTACCCCAAGGCTCACTAGCCGTCTGAGTCATTGACACACCAGTGACTCTGACTGCACAGTCAATTACCCATCTACCTTTCATGGGCCAGGAGTAGGAGACAGGGAATGAGTTCATCCATGCATTCAACCTACGCCAGCCATGCCTTCGCCAGAGGTGAAACCCATATGCAGACGGGGGAGACAAGAGGATATTGGGTTATTTTTTTTTCTATGTAGAGAATAAAGGTTAATAACAGTCCTTTCCTGTGTCATATTTGACATGACCAGTCATCGCAGTAATTACAATCATTACACTCCAAAGGATGTCTAGTTATCCCTCTTAAACACAGGCCGCACAAAGGAAATCAATTATTCAATCAGAGCTCTCCCATTCATCCCTGCCTGAGTTCACTTAATTTTGGGCCTGGGTGAATCTGCCGCAAATAAACCCCACGACCGGAGAAGAAAAGACGTACAGGCCCCTAATTTGTACCCTTTCAGACGGTCAATCACTTTTCAAAGGAATGCAAGCTTATTCTGACAATCAGGCCGACGTGAATGGGAATGGGTTTCATCTGCTACTTTACATAAGTTATCTAGTGATAAAGAGGGCAGAAGAAGAGAGGGTGTGGGGGGGGAGTTCTGTAGACAAGTATAGCCTGTGGCCCCCTCCGCTGTTACTTTCAGCCCCCTCTCTCCTTTCTCTCATCCCCCTTTCACCTCATCTCTCACCCATCCTCCGCTCCTCATCTTGCCCGTGCCCACTAGGATTGGCAGCATGTAATTTAAGAGCATGGGCACAAAGACCAAATGCCAAGCCCATAATGGAAGCTGGATGTGTTCTGATTTAAATGGGCTTCTGTGCATAGGGCCCAGGGCCTGTAATTAAGATCATTGGGACAAAGGAGGGAAGACAGTCTCACAATGCAATCGGGACCTGGTTGAAGAAGAGGGAGAAAAAATATCAGCCTCTTGCACCCAAAAATGGAAAGATTTTTTTTTTTTAAATGGACACTTCAGTAGTTACAAGAAGAGATGCAAGTTAAAACGAAGAAATAACACATGGATGAAAATGCGGACTAAAGGCGATCTGATGAATTTACTTTTTGGTTGTGGTGTCCACTCAATATAATGACAACTTGGATGCGCAGTTGAAATTAGTCTCGGCTAACTTTCAAGGATCCACCACGGTACATGCATCTCTTTGATTACTTATGAAGTACGACACGTTGCAAAGAGCAGCTTAACTTCAGAGAGAATTACTATTACAGTACCAGGCACTGACTCCATCAGCATTCCTGTAGGGGTATTTGATCAATCTGAATGATGAAAAGACTACGAGAGGCCTTCATATCCGGATGGAGGGCTGGAAGTCTCGTCCTCCATATCCATACACCCTCCATCACTCTCTCCTGAGCGTTTTTTGTTCCAGAGGACACACTCTAGCTCCTAGTGCTCTGGGTGGTTGTGTGTTCAGACCTTTTTCCGTTTAATTAGATTTGTTAAAACAATTTTTGGAGTGCTTTATTCGGTAAAAGCTCTCAGGGGTTAATATCCGCAGAACACTTCTGTTCAGCTTCTTTTCACCAATGGAGCATAAATTATTTAAATTATTCAGAATTGTGCGACCTTTTATCTCACCCCCTTTGAAGGCAGCAAATTAAAAATGCAAATGGGCTAACTAATTAATATGCAAATGCATTCATTCCCAGTTAACAATTAGCAATTAAACCTGCAGTGTCTAGAAAGAGCACTGACAAAATTAGCAACTTATTTTTTCATTTGAAAAATAGTCCGTCCGAAAAAAAAAATTGATTGACGAAATGACTTTTACTGACAACCACCTGCCTCGATATAAACAAAATTAATAGGATGTCATGTAGGAGACACAGAAATCTGAGTAGAGTCATGTCACAAACAACAGGAATGTATGTCATTTTGTCATGGTTTGGCTGCAAGACTTGTATATTTCATAACTCAATCAAACCTTAATTGAAACATGAAAGTCTGCAAGGGATTCTCTGTGTTTGTGAGGGATTACATTCAAGGCAGGCAAGACTAAACACACAGACAGCCAAAAACTAAAGCAGAGATACAGAGTGGGACTGACTTAACACGTTGCATAACACAAATTAATAGCAGGTCTTTGTTTTTATAGCTATGGTCAGATATCCAGAGCAGAAAAAGACCAGCAGGAAACCATAAAACACCGGGAGCTGTCAAACAGTTTCCTATTTTCTTCAGCTGGCTCAAAGCAATCTTACACTTAACGCTATCTCCTATATTACACCTTATGATACAGTACCTAATGTTGCAAACTCGACATCAATCATGCATGCCAAGCCCTGACTGTCTCTCCAGTGACTGAATTTAACCACATCCAGATCCTTTGATGTGATAGCGGGAAGGTGCGGGGGCCGGGAGGCGTGAACTACACCTCCTTGTAAAGGTTATCAGTGATACACAGACCCGGGGGCACCTGCCTCATGCAGAGCTCACGCACGTCGCCGCTATTCAGCCGAGAACATACAAAGTGATGTATGTGTGGAGATCGCTGTCAGCTGTGGAGCTATGACAATAGAGGTCAGTCAGTCAGTCAATCAGAGGAACAGGAAGCGAGGAAGAAAGAGAACAAGGAAGACTTTTTTTAAGGTCTTTTTTTTTAACATCGTTTTTATTAACATCCCCAGCTCATATACTGATAATCACTGTCAGTGTTCAACTTGATCTCTTGTCAGCCTGCAACTTCTGCCAGAGGGCTCAGCAACACGATCATCACCTTTCGACAAATGCTCAGTGATTGCCGTGCCTTTAAACATGATTCTTGTGTTTCATTAACTTGCATTAAGTGCCCACGTCCCCTGACGCTTGAATGCTATATTGCCAAAGAAGGTTCATATTTTATTTATCGCAGTTTAATATTGTTTTTGAATATTTGCGGTGCCTTTAGGCCTGGCTCGCAGTCACAATATGCTCTTTAATTTCTCATCGGAATTGATTTTCTATCGCTAGGAGTGACGTTTGATTAAAAACATTTTCTTGCATAAAAATGTAAACGAACACAAAGTTATTCTCCATACGGCAGCTGCTTGCTACAATATCTTTAGATTATGCTCACATTTTTCTTTAATGCACTTCTTAATTAAATTGTTTCTTGTTTACATTATGCAGTCTGAGAAAGATTGTGCACCGTTTAAGAACATCTCACCTTACTGACCATTTATGCCGACGACACCCTGCAGCTCTAATTTATTCAGCGCTTTTCATATACATACTGGTAATATACTGGCAACTGCGTAATTACTGCACTCCACACAAGACACTCCACATGCATCTCTTTATCCGCTCACTCATGGAATAAATAGAACTAAAACACAAGAAATGCAGCAAAGAGCGTCTTTCAAGTAAATAGGCTGGGGGTGGGGTAGATAATTAATTCTGAGATTAATGTACTGTAGCAGTGGTGTGTTATTAAAACGCTATTTTTAAATTACAGCTCAGAAAGCACCCCCTTGGGATTAAGAGTGTTAGCCACTGATCTCAGCTTAAGTTATGGATGGAAAGGGAAGGGAGGGGGGGCTGTTTTACATTCCTGGGTCCCATCTTATGGCTCATGCTGTGGGTTGACACCGAGAATCTTTTTGGTGTTTGCTCTCCTCAGTGACTCACTAAAAAGCCTTTAGTCCCTTTATCAATGGAGTCAGAACTTGTGCTTTTCAGTAAGTATTTAGTGTTTGATGGGCCAGGGCCACTGCTGGCTTACAAGTGGCATTTGATTAATGGATCTTGCTGTGTCTATTGTAGAACACTTGTTTGCAGTGCAAGGGAATGCTGGGAAGTACGGAGATCTTTTTGTTGTGTTATTCCAGTGAAAATGTACACAACTTAAAGCATAATAAACCAGTTTAACTGCAGATTTGGCTTTAATTTATGCCAGTTATGATTGCATTGTACATAAAGTAATTGTTGAGCTCCAGGAACATTTGGAGCATCTACCTTTAGGCTCACCTGGAGTTTGTTTAAAAGAGTATTATCTTTTTTATGGTTGCTTGGGGGCAGGGGAAAGCACCAGAAAACACGACATTGACAGGGTATCACCTTATACTTGTATGTAAGTGCTCAAAGAAGTCAGCAAATAAGTGACTTATGCAGCACACATGAAGCAGAGTTTGCATTAATTTAGACTGAGTTAACACTGTAGGTACAAGTGGCCCAAATCTGCTTTTAACAAATCTCATATGGCAGCTGTGGCCTCCATTTTTTTTTCTTTTTTAATTTTGTGTATGACAGCATGATGTGAATGACAAATTTGTCAGAGTTATTTTGCACATGTGGGATAGTTCATGATCATAATCAATTTCAAACTGGAATCTTTCATATACCACATTAAAAAATATTGTGGTCAACTAAACAAACAAACAAACAAACGAAAAAAAACACTAAACAGATCTATAATAGTTTGACGATCCTCTCTCTGGCCACCTCTTGCAATTAAAAGCATATGTAAAATTTTGGCATAAAAAATGTCTGACACAACTAAGTAAGGAAGGAAGTCATCAGTCATTAAATTGAATGTGAATAAAAGTTTAATAGGTTACCACGATTATTAACATTTCTATCTGAGTCAGTCAAAAAGATTTTAATCTGCAATAGTGGCGGTTTAAAAATTAAACAAACAAATCCCAGGATCCCACACAACTTCACAACCACAATCTGCATCCTTTGTTTTTATTGTTTTGAATAAGTGACCTCTAATGGCCGATGTCACATATTGTATATTTAAGTCACATTTCCCTCTAGTTCTGTTTTTGCTGTTGTGAATGTAGATCCAAAAGAATGAGCTGACAGACGCTAAAACGTGCCATAGCTTTGAGGGGAGTTGCAAACTATTAAAGCAGCTTTAAAATCTAATGAAATGATCTTGTTACATCTGATTTTAATTTAGTGATGTTAGAATGTTCCAGTATCTCAGCAAATAACCATGTGAATAAGGATGTCATTATTACCATTAGTATGATTCAAGTTTTAATAAACTAGAATTACAGTGGTACATTAAAAGATCAGTAATAAATGCATAAATAATAAATGAATAAATGGTAAAAAAGAAAAACAAAAAAACAAAAAAGCTGTGCAGTTAACAACAAGTCCTCTAAACAGCCATGTGTATTAATCATACCTCTCTCATGTGCTTACCATCAGGCGATAGAGAGCTAGCATCACTAAATAAGTTAAAAAAAAAGGCTGTGCAGTAGGGCCATCTGCATGAAATGACCACAACATGACAGAGAGAGTATTGGTCTCTGGATTTGTGTGTTTGTCAGACCCCATGTTTGTGTGTGCATGTGTTATGTTCTGTTTTTAACATTGGCAGTGAGTGCTTTGCACCTGTGGCTGCTGGCAGACCATCCGGTGTGTTGCAGCTCCGGAGGGACCTTGAAGCCCATCGCAGTGGGAGAGAGGAGTCTGTCCTGCTAACCGTAATTAGCACAGGCCTGTTGATTCACTGATAATGAGAGGGAGTTCATTAGCGCCACGCTAATTGCTGCCTACTTCACCACCACCGCCACCATCGCCGCAACGCTGGTCCCCCAAATCCCCCCTGCACTCCAAAAAAGTTTGCCCATCTATCACATTAGAGAGAAAAAAAAGTGCATGAAAATCTGCAAGTTTTTAAGAGATTGGAGTGGAAGCAGATGGAAGATTGCTCGGATTAGTTTTGACTTATGTTAGTGAGCACATAGCAGACAGGGAGAGAGGAACAGAAGAAAGGGAGAGAACTGTTTTGGTTGTGAAATATAACTGTGATGAGCAGCAGGGGCCCTCTGTGGAGACGTGGATGCATGTAGGTAAGACACTTCTGTCCAAGGACATGATGGAGGTTCAAAGGCTAATTGCCAGAACAAGCAAACAAGAAAAAACGCAGAGTGCTTGCTGATTCAGCTCAAAGACAACCTCATCTGCACCTGCATTATATAACCACTGTGTCAAAGGCATATTTATGCTTGAGTCCAACCTTGCAAAGAGTTTTAATCACAAACTACAACTATCAGAACCCAATATTATATACATATTCTATAAATAATAGCAAAAGACCAAAAAAACATCAGACCAAGGAAAAAGGTACTGTAAAGATAAAATCATAATAGATGAAACAAATAAGCTGGTGAAGTTAAAACCAACACCACAGTGCTTCTGGCATACAAATAAATATTTGGGTTTCTGGTACAAAAACCTAACCTTTCATTAAAATTACTTAGCAAAATTTTCTCGCAAGACATGTTAAAATGGTAAGAAATGTTATTGGAAACAAGTTTTGTTGAAAGAAAGCTGGAATTTTAGGTCATTGTTTGACTGATGCACATTTCTTTTGAAGCATGCAAATTAAAAACTGTAATGCACACTCACCCACGCTCACCCACACCCACCCACACACATGCATTCACATACTCAGCACTTACCACCTAAGGCCGTTATTCTATTGTCTAAATTTTTGCTTCAAAAGCCTTTAAACAAGCCTCTTCAAACCTATATGTTGCTATATTAAAGTCAAATAAATTCTAATATGCTGGTATCATTGCTGTCAACAATAACACTGTGTTGAGACAGCTTTGTTTTGTTTTCTTTGTCGTCTTTCATTTGGTCCACCATCTGCATCTGATATTGATAGAGGCTCTATATGCATAGCCCCAGCTGAGCAGAAAAACATCTGTTTTGTACCATAAAGTGAGCTCCTCCCATGCAATAAAGTAAGAAAGCAGATTTCCAGCACACACTGTTAGCATATATGCAATGTAAAACATATTTTCAAGGCCAGTTGATGTTGCCAGTCTTGTTAAAGGTCTGCTTTTCAAAAGCTAATCTCATACATATGCTATCTTTAAGAACAATGGGTTAAGTAAGTATATATTATATGAAAAGGGTCACAGTGATAAACCCACTGAGAACCACAATCTGACTCTGTCGCTGTCCTCAGCTCTATGGGACATTTCAGCATTTTTCAGGTCATTGTTTTGGTTTCATGTTCACAACTTTACTGTTCTGAGTTCATTCTCAATGTTTTCATCAATCTTGTTTCCAGCAACAGCAGCAGCTGTCAGCAAAAGTCTCCTGGAAATCTCACATATCTTTTGAGTCCAACACACAGGGAAAGACAGCCAAAGCTAGTGATTAGCTGTTAAACATCGTGGAGCATTTAGATGCTAAAAAGGCTGATATTTCCCCAAAAGCTGGTGGAGTAGGATGAGCCAATGTCTCTGTTGTCTGGGGATGGTTCCTGTTTTTGATTTCCCTGTCCCCAGTGGGTGCTGTCCCTGGACACGTGCATGTTTTTAAAACAGCAACATAAACTGAAATAATATTTTATGCAGCAAGAAAGACCAGGCAGCAGAGTCTACGGGTTACAGTCTCAGTTAAGTGGAGCTAAATGTGGCCTACAGAGAGGCTTTTTGCGATGGCAGCCTCATATCACTCTTCTTGCCCTACTAACTACTTTCTTGCAGCAGATTTACAAAGAAGTGCTTGGGAAAATCAGCCCGATGCTAAGAAGGGTCAATTAAATCCACAGCATCATAGCAAACATTTTTTTTAACAGGTAAAGGGGAAGAAGAGTAAAGGATATAAAAAATAAAGGTAAAGATATGACTGCAGAACCTGCCATTTTGAGATTAATTACAAAAATGAGGCAAGCAATTGGATTCTGTCAACAGAACTATTGTTATAAAAGAAGCTATTATTTTAGGCTACCTTTACTCTACTACATTTTTCTGACAGCTTCACTCACTGGTTACTCTTCTGTCTAGAATTGTTCATATCCTTTCTGTGCAGTGAAAACCAAGAGTCCCTAAAAGTGGTGGTTCAGAATGTTTGTGATAAGGTGAAGGATTAAGTGTTCCTTTATGTTTTGAGGAAATTCTTCTCCTAAGCTATACAAACTATTTAAATGCTTTAGGATTAACTGAAAAAATGCATTGTTATAAAGCTGAAAACAGGGCTGTTTTTTTTAGTTCATGAAAATTTGGTTCTCACAGGACAGCGACGCTACAAACCTAATGATCTTAGAGAATGTGATGCATTGCTGTTGACTGAACTACCAGCAGGCTATAAGCAGGGTTTTGAATGCAGGACTTTCACTAGTAGTAAAATATTACTAAAAATAAAATACTACAGGATGGTATTAATGCTTTTATCTGAGCAAAAGATCAGAAGACTCTTTCCTCTACTGCTGTTATCGTTGTCTGCTAGTGTCACTGTGTGTGATGGAATTGTCTTTCTGTTATAGTGTGTCTATTATCATGGCTTTCTGGTTGTGTAATGTCTTCTCTCTACAGATAATTAAGTGTGTTGTCTTGAAACGTTACACTTTGGTCATTTTCTTTGATAAGGATTCTGTAGTTATACAATAGCAGTCCTAATAAACAATGTTACTGTAAAATCTGATTTCTGACACAGCTGACAGATATTTCCAATACCTGATTTTATCAGTCAGCTTTCACAGCAGTTTACCACAGGACAGTGATTAACAGGGTTTAAATACATTAAACCCAAACTGTGGCTCTTTTGTATTCACATATAATAAACTGGATATTTAAAAAACTGATGGTCTGGAAATTTAGAAAACCTTATTCACCTTATTGTGTAAACAAAAAAACTAAAAGCAGCGAAAAGCGAATAGAAGAGTGAATATTGAACTTTAAATCAACACAACTCTAGACTTTATTTTAATGCCCTGTTTAGCTGGATTTTTAAAATGGATATAGTTACAAACACCTTCATCCACCTTTAACTCACATCAACAAGAGAATATTATGTCAATGATTTCTTGACAGCTTTTTTTTTTTTTACACTGCCTTGCACATGCGAAGAAATGTAATATATTTTTAAGCATATTTTACAAATTTAAGACTTATTCTTTTTCTTTGACATGGTTTTCCTCCATAAAAGGGTGTATATGTCCTTATTGATAAATTCTTGATTTTTTTCAGTCATAGGCCTCATGCCCCACCCACCAAAGGTGCTCGTGCCAGGTTGACTAGTGAAAGAGTAGTGCACCAAAAAGGTGGTTAACATTGTCAGAGGACAGAGTGGAGGGATTCAAACATATTGTTTTGGGCCTGAGTCAGGCTCAGATGAGGAGAGTGGTGCGCAAAATTTAGTAGCTGGCAGATGTTTAAAAATGGAAAGAGTAGTTTGTTAGCTTATTAGTTTTACACTGGCAGCACATGACACACTGTCAGTGTTTGTGCTAATTCAAACTCTCACTGTCTAAACTGACAAATCTGCTCTGTGCTAAAGGTGTCAGGTTTCTTGGCCTACGATTGGCTCCCAAATTTGTGACGCACCAAATCTAGCTTATTGGGCTAAGTTTGAATCTCAGATTTTAGGGAAGTACACAGACATCGTGACCTTCAGGAATGTGAAAACACACCTTTAGTTAAAGTCTCCACAGTTACATGTCAAAGTTTGACATTTTGGGGGACATAAACCCATAAGACCTCTTAGAGTGGATGTAATCTTAAAGTTTAAACAGATCCTGTGCTTTACAAAACAAATCACCAGGTGGATACTTTTTGTAAAGAAAAGAATTCTCTCTCAAAACTTTCCTCCTAATTGTAGTAAAGCCTTGATCACTGATTCAGTCAGCAGCTTATGGTCCCTAGACGGCACTTCATATTCAACCTAGGGAAATGGCAGAATGGATGGCTGGATGGAGGATGGAGAGATGACTAACCAGTCCAAAAGTACCATGGTAATATCCGCCAGTGTTGTGTATTTCTACATAACAAGTGTCCATCCACGAGGCAATCTCACCTCAAGAGAGTGATCTGTCTCTCCTTTCCCCTCGCTAAGAGGCTGAGGCTTTATCAGTAAGGCCATGATGAATTCTCAACAGACACCCACTCCGTATGGGCCCTGAGTGAGCATGCATTTAAATGAACCTTCTCTTCCTCTGCCTCGTACTACACAAGGATTTCTAAACTCTCTCTCTCTCTTGTCAAGCACTACATCAAACACAATAACAACAGCCATCCTAGCCCTCCTTCATCCCCATCCCCTCCCTTTTCTACCTCTTTCTTTAAGTCATTTTCTTCTCTGACATTTTTTCTTCTTGGTCCACATCACCAAAGACTCCTTTCATCTGCTTTTCATGATGGACTCATCTACATTTTTTAAAGCACCTTACGTCATATCCAAGTTTGTTGCTGCTCTCAATCAAACCACAAAGCGTTGTAAGCCATCATTCTTAACCACCTTGTCTCTCGTCTCTTTTTCTGCTCTCTTGGTTTTGAACCAGAAGGTGAGAGGCAGCATCCTGGTGATCAGAGCATCAAAGCTGCCAGTCAGCCCCCAGGCTGGTGCATCACTCTCGGGGTGAATTACAGCGCTATGAGACCTGCTTCCTCCATGACCACTGCTGTTTAAGGCACAGCACGTCAGCCACTTGTATAATTACCATGAAAACATCCCGCTCTTACCTGGGCTGCCTTTTCAAGTCCTCAGATTAAAGGGGCATTGCCCCAAGTTTAAGGAGGCCTTCCCTTGAGCTGGGAGAATGTAGAGATGTCAGCCAGATTTCACTGTATGTTAGCAGAGTTAGCCAAGTAATTCAGAATACATTATCAGGACCTCATTATATGCTACTTTTTGTAGGAGTTTGTACATTTCTTTCATCATTTCTCTACAGCGAGGGTAATTAGCTCCAATTTTGTTTTTATTATTTCCTTTCCTTCACTTCAAACTCATAATCTTTGACCACATGACCACACATCACACATATAATATGAAACACGTGTAGAAATAGAAAACAGGACAGCACAGTTTAAAAAGCTGCCTGCCTGCACAGTTTGGATGTATTTTCTGGCCATTAAAAGATTGCTCAGTCTCAGTGACTTTTTTTGACACACTGGCACAACAGTACATTAAAATACAGAGAATGACTGCAGAGTTACCAGGAAGTGCGTTTTTTCTCATGAGAAATGCATTTATCCTCTTGTAGTAGAGGTTAACCACCAACCCTCAACCAGCAGCCCAGGTACCAAGTAAATACATGAAAAACAAAGAAAACCCAATTTTTCAAAGAAGAAGAGTGTTACTGGGTGTGATTGTGATTCTGTTTACTACTTACCACAGAACAAAAAGAATTACATTTCTTTCAAACGGGTTACTAACTAATGCATTACTGCAAAATGCTGCTTATTAGATAAATATGGAGCAGCAGAGATCTCTGCTCTGCTGACACGCTGTAGTAATTTACAAGGTTCTTCTGGGAACTGGCAGGTATTACAAAGAGATGACAGATCATTCATAAAGTTTGGGGAAAACTAAAGGAAATAATTGCAGCTACAGACTTCTTCCATGTCCCCTCATCCAGTATATGACAATGGGCATAGGTAGCTCTTACCTCCAGCCACTGGAAAACAATAACTTCACACCACGTTTGGATTTTCCTCAATTAAACCACTGAAGTCATTGTTTCACAGGAAATTGAGGAAAGTTCCATAAAACGTGCGGTAATTATTCATAATCCAGACAATTTGAGTGCAGCTACCTCATTTGGCTCAGTAATTTCAGCTTTTCTGAAATTTTCTTGCATACATTTGCACATTAATGTGGCCTGTTGTATGCAGAGAGGGAGCGTTTTCCTGTGTGATGTCTCACAGAGTGGTGCGGCCCAGTCGGGAGCCAGGACCAGCTGAGACACAAAGATTGGTTTTGTTCTCCTTTCGCCGTGGAGCGCTTTAACATATTCAGTGTTATTGCGTCTTGTCAGTGGTGTTGTGAAGGTAAACAAACACCTTTGCGCTGCGTGTTCCTGTGCGTGTCCCTTATATATCTCTGCATCTGTTATGCAACACACACACACGCGCACACACACACACACACACACACACTCACAAAGAAAAAATCAAGCTTCTCATCATTAATTGTCTCACTAATTAATTGTTACGTTGCACTTTTCCTAGACAGTCACATCCATAACATTCAATCAAAACTTCTAATACTGAATGTTCTTGAAAAGCAAAAAATAATAATAATAAAAAAACACCAACTCCCCACAAACTGTACACCCATCTGCTTCATCCATACATTTTTATTTACCACAAGCTGTACACCAATCTCCTTGACTCTGTCACTCCACCCCCAATCTTTTGCAACTTGCTCCACATCTTTCATGTTTGCGACATTTTTTTCCAACTAGTTGTTGTGCTGGCGGGGAGATATGGCCACCAGTGTCTGTGGCCGGCTCTGTGCTGTGACTGTCTCAGTGAGATTTGCATAAATAAGCTCCCAGTCCCAGCATGCCCACGCTGTTGTCCAGGTGCAAGGACATTTGCATATAGAGCTGTGATAGGGCTCCCCTGGGTCCCCTCGGCAACTGCTGAGCGGGTAGGGGGCCGACAGCACCACAAATGAGTTCTAAATTGGAACCTCACCGCTGCCCTCCATTTTATGTGTGTGCAGGCACGGAGCAAGGCAGAAAGTGACCAGAGAGAGAAAAGGAAGCGATAAAAAACGAGTGGGAAAAAGATAGAAACGGGCATATGGCAGAAGGCACAAACCACAGCGAGACAGACCGCTAGTTGGATAGGAGCAACTCCTATTTTTTTTTAAGTGTAACTTGGTTTGTTGCTGATTATCGACACCAGGGTGGATAAATCAATTGTTTATCTACATCATATAATGAATCCCATAATGGCTTTCAACAGCTCTGTTGATATATTACCACATATTGTGTTGGACATCAACCAAAGCAATATCAGCCACAATATTTCTTGACTTTCTCTGATGGCCCCATCATGCTTTCCCATTACCATGGAGTCTCAGTGGCCTTTTGAATCAGCAGAATATGGTTTGGGAGGCAGGGAGGCGAGCCCAGTCCTGATTAGTCACATGCAGCTCCTCTGACAATACTCTCTCCATCTGAGCACCATCGAGCCGTCTCTCATTCAAGAGACGACTTCTGATGGGACACCAGCCAGAGGAGTCTTGTGGGATCAGCAAAGAAATCCAGCACAGGAACAGATGCGCAGAATCAAGCACAAACACAAATATTATAGCCTACGAAAATCAAACCATGAGCAGCAAAAGACAAAATACTTGAAAACACTCAGATAAACAGTTCAAATATGTCTAAATGGCATATAGATCAATATGATAAGAGCGGCGCTGCAGCTGTGATCTCTCCATATATATCTGTAGGTACTCAGCAATAAAACTATTTCTTCTTCTTGTCATTAAACTATCTCAGCAACTGTCTATGCAGCAATTTACAGCAGCCACTTTATATAATGAATAAGTACAATCAAAATGGGAATTCCTGGGCAGTGCCAGGGCATAAGAAAAACAACCTCTTGCAGATTGCGTGCACGCTCTAAAAGGCTCTGATTGCACTAGGTCATCTCTTATGAGAGAAAGAAATATCAACATGAAATCAATGCATTGTATGATGCCTACCACTGCAAAGACATTTTGACCTCAATTACCACAGGATGTCTGTCTAACAAGCAAGTGAAAACTCAAGGCCAAACAATGAGGTGTTACTCCTGTCAGAGATGCTCAGAGGTCAGTAAAACCCTCATTAACTGTTTCTTTATTCTGGGCCGTAAATGTTTTACTTTTTTTTTTGGGCTTTAACACTGCTGAAAAGAAATGAAGATGACCCTCTAATCTAACTGTAGCTGGGGTCAGATACACAGTGAAGTGCTGTGACATATATATAAATCACACACAAAGCAAAGCAGAGCAAAACAAAAAAAAAGTCAACCTTTCAGTGCACTTAGTGGCCTCTCTTCTCTGGAACACCTGTAAATTCAAATGAAGACCTGCCATAACTTTTACCTCTGCAAAGGTTGTAGTGTTCAGTTTTTGTTGAAATGGTCAGAATATGTAAATTCAGTTGTGTGCTATAATGAAGTTACAGCTAAATATGATGCTGTACAGGACTACATTATATTGAGAGGTGTTTCTTTTGTCCATTTACATAGATTATTAGATTGTTAGAGACATTTTTGCATTTATGCAATGTAGTGCAACATCGTGTCTATTTAAGACCTCAGTGCAAGAGTGTCTAATAAAATGGTCACTGAGTGTGTTTAAATAGAAATTTGACCTTGGAAAGCTCTCGAGCAAGCAGTGTGGTTAAAGAACAAAAATGCATACATTTTGATTAAATGTTTAAAATATCATTGAAGTTAAAGATACTTGCATGCAAGTAACAAGATTCTCTGTTTTTATCCCTGTAATGAATTGTACAGTTTTTATTTATATCATTCCATTAGAGTTTTCTGAGGCTTTCACCGTGTAGCTCATTGAGTTTTTGCGATTTATTTCACAGCAGCAGTAAATTTACACAGTAAATTAAGTGAAACCAATGGCAGTAATGTAGACAATTGTTCAACGTCATGGCAGACCGAGCATGGCTCGCCTGTCAGTCAGGTCAGTGGGACACACAAAGAGTCTCTAGAACCTGATTCACATTCTGACGCTCATACGATGCTTAAAAATGTTGCATTTCTTGTCTGCATAATTTCCCAAAATCTTCTTGTATACATAACTGCATGAGCTGTAAACAAAATACAGATTCAGAAAAAATATATACTTGTTATTATTTATTAACGGTTTAACAGTCGAGATGTCAAATAATAAGCTTCATCAGCACTGTTTAGGTTTGGTTTGATTTAATTGATCATACTGGCAACCTGATCCAACAACTGTCATCAAGTTTAAATATTGTTATATCCTGATTAATGCGCAGGATTTTTTCCAACTGATCCTTGCCAACTTTATATTAATTAAAAAAAGCAACCATATTTGGTGCAGTGACCATGTTTGGATGAGACAGCGGAGCCTGGGAGGATGTAACACGTAGCAGACAGCTGGAGGCTGCTGTCAATCAAGGAGCCATGCACTTAATTATGCATTACTTTTAGCATTAATATAATTGAAACAAAACAGATATAGATTTTGCTCATTTGTATGATGCACGAAGACTGAGTTGACTGTTTACATATGAAAGATTTAGACTAGCTAGCTACCTAGACAACACCATGGAGATAAAAACAAACAAAAAAACAACAACACAATAAAAGAACACTCTGTGGTAAGATAAACTCTTAGTCTATAGCAGTTTTTGAAGCCAGCCTCAAGTGGCCATTGGAGGAACTGCACTGTCATGTCACATCTGTATGATGCTGGAGCACTAGATATTAACAATATGGGGCCATACTAAACAAAACATTGCTCCATAGTGCCACTAGTGTTCACAGCCTCTCAGGGCACCTTTAACATGTTACTGAAATTTAGCTTAAAGGGAAAGGCAGTATTAAATAAGAACATTATCCCTTAAGGAACAAAACAAAGATGTGATCACACAGTGTTTCCCCACATTAAAGACCTTCGTTTACATTCAATATTCGGTCTTTATAGCTTCAGCCAGAAGGGTTTAATGTGAATATTCAACTGTGTGTGATCAATCCATTTACTGTGCATGATTGATACAGTATGTTTTGCCTTGTTAAAGTGTTGCACGGTGCCAAACGGGCAGAAAATTGCTGGTCACCAGGACACCAAAGCCTCTGCTATTGAAGTCTCTCTGCGGCTGGCATGACCTCCTCTCCAAGTCTATTCATGGCCTTTTGTTTGGTTCTTTGTTTGGCTCCAGGCTCTAATGGCAATCAAAAGGGACACGGTGGTCGTTCTCAGTCCTCAGCACTAATGACATTGGCACAGAGGCAGACAGACAGTGTTCATCCAATCCGCCGGCCTCCCAACGCAGTCTCATCGCCGTACACGGAGCCTCTGCAGAGTCTCTTCGGAGAGCTCCCATTTAGCCATTCTCTGTGATTTCCCTCTCAGGAAACAACCAAATCATTTTCTCATAGACACGCTCATTAGCTGACAGCCCGTTTCCTGCCAGTTTCAACATTTGAATATTCCCGTGTGTACCTCGGCAAACATCGGAGGTCTCATCGTTTCCAACCAAAGCCAGAGTCGACATGCCAGCGACGCACTCCAAGGAAAAAGATCTAGATGCCAAAGCAATAAGCTGAGGTAGAAACAAATAATGGCTCAAATGTTATGATACTCAATGACATGATGAGAATATGTCAGAATGTAATTAGACATTCAGTTAGAAGGCGCTGCACATTAGGTTGAGGAATAAAAAAGAGGATGTTGGGCTACTGTGGGGATGGACCCAAACCTGAGAGCATTGTTAACAAAATTTAGGAAAGAAGCCTTAAGCACAATCACGCACATACACACACACACACAAAACACGCATATGCATACCATCAGTTTCAGCGAGTTTAGTGCCTGAGACTGATTTTTATTTCCCTAATATGTTCTGCAGTAAATCTGCATTGTCTGTGGCTATTGAAATACAGAGAAAGAGAGATCAATATAATAGGTTTGGCACTTGGCCAAAATCATCCCTGACAATGTGAGAGGCAGGCATTTGAAATCATCGGTGCATATCCGCGTGTTTGGGGGATAAAAATAATTCCTCGCCTCTTTGCCAGGGAGCGAGAGGCACAATGCCCAGGTCTGAAGGGAAGGGTGCCACATGGGTCTGCAAATTGGCTCAGGCGATCAGACACGGGCATCTCATTTTGTAGAGGAGAAGAAGAAGGAGGGGTCGGGGCGGAGGCGGGT